>JAQFYB010003776.1:0-18302 GCA_034694085.1 Pogonognathellus longicornis | reverse complement strand
TTTACTCGAGTTATCGTGGGGACAGACGGACAGACGGACAGACATAAAGGCTCTATAAGACCTCGTGAGGTCTAAAAACGGTTACATGCGTGTGTGCTCCGTCATTGATACAGAAATACCTTGACTCTCTGAGGCGGAAGAGTAAAAGACGAAGAATATATCCCGGAACCAGTTTTCATGAAACTAAGTTAGACCTGTCAATCGAAAAAAATAATAATATCTGCTCGTGTGCCATAAAATTGAGACATGAGACCAAGTTTTTACGTTCAGCTCTCCAATTTCCACTTTCAGCAGCTGTGAAACCTTATGAGCAATCTACACGTGAATGTGTTTTGTTTGAGATATTGCCGACATCCTCAGACCCCATGAGTATAAATTCACCTGTGTGTACCTTTATTAAGACAAGATTTGTCCAAAACTGAATTTCTTAATGCAAACGACATTTATACAAAAGATATTTCCTATCTTAGAAATATTGGATGGAGAAAGCGATAAGGAATTTGATATTCATTGTTAGTCTGTAAGCTATGTATCTACACGTACATTTATTCAACCTTAAGTAGGTACTACACCCGGCAAAGCTTCAAAGCAAATTGCTATCAAATATAATGTAATATGTTATGTAGTTTTAGCACCTAGCTACATTTCTAAAAAAAATTCAGGTAAAAGTTCAGTTTTCCTTACATTTTCAGTACAAAATGAAGGGTTATAGTAGAATGTATGTACATATATACTAGGTAAGGTATGCATATAAACAAATTATATTTTAAAATTAATTTGTAGAAATTTCTATAATGGATTACACGCATTTGTCGTAGCTCTTGTCGCTTTCCTTTGATATAGTGCGTATACAGTTTGAAAATAGAAAATAGAATACCTAGGAGCAAAATGTAATATGCGTCATGGAGAGCCAAAATAATTAAATTCTCGTGTAATGAATTGGCACATGCAAGAATACATAGCATAATGAAATGTAAGTGAATTATTAATAAAACTTTAGGATCTATTTTATTACGATCCAACACTGCATTGGAATTCCGCCCGTTGCGCCAAAATTTACGACGAGCGATAATAATATTATTTTAGATTAGGTATACGTTTGTTACGTTTGGTTAGCTTCACATTCACATTCAATATCGGTCCGCCACAACTTCACATGAGCCTTTGCACAGAAAATTACAGAATATTTCAATTAAAGAACAAAAACAATGATTTGTCACTGAAAAAATCTTGCGAATTTTACACATTGAATGTTTAACAGCTTTTTAATACTAGGCACACAATATATTCAAAAGGTAATTTAAATAGACAGTCTAATATAAAATCAAAGATTGAATGCATAACCTGAGTGTGCATAGGTAGGAGCACAAAGAGATTCTTCCAACTTGGCATGGCAGGTCCCACCAATTAATTAGTGAACATAATTTAGCTGTGCACAAGGTCTGCTCTTATTCCACATTCAATAGTTAAAGCAAAGATTATCGATAGCCATATCCCCATGCTAAATTTTGCGTGCTTTATCTGAAGTATCAAGTTTTCACAGTGTAATTCCAAGAGTTTTTTTTCAAAGAACTGATAATGGGCGAAGAGTGTGGATTTCTTGGAAGATACATTTAGATTGCAGGATTTGGTATGCTAGTAAAAACAAATTGAGCGAGAAACGAAAAGTGCTATTCCAAACCATTTGGTTTACTGTATAGTTACCTCTCAGAGTCCCACTTCCGTTAAACATAAAGCAGTCAGCAGCAGATATGTCTTCATGAATGTACTTAATGGAATAAAAAATACCAAGGCTTAAAAGAAAAGAAACAGTAGTTTTCCAAGCTTTTACAAACTGCGCATACAACTTACAAGCAAAACGACAATATGTAAATAATCTTTATTCTAGCCAACTTGAATTATTCATCACTAAAATCGATGTGTAGGTACTTAATGAAACTTTAGTTCACTTTGGCCAACGTAAAGTAAATAAAAAAAATACACAGAAACTGAAATGTCAAAAGTCAAAACTTTCTACTGCGCAAAAGGTCGCATAATCTCTGTTGCACTTTCATGCAAAACCTGCTCTTCGATTTGATTACTGTTATAAATAATTCCAGGTTCTTAACAATCACCCCTCAAGATTTTTTCCACTTTTTTATTGTGACATTTGCGCTCAGTCCCAAGCGCTTCATTCTCTTTCAGGTTTAAAAAATATCAAAAACCATCTTATTTATTAAATGAAATCTTTTTTACACACAAGACTTGATTTGATTTACTTACAGTCAGTATATAACTACTCTGTCATTGTTAGAAATATTATTGGCGTTGCCCTTATTGATTTTTGTGGGACTATTGAAAATTCCTTATGTAGTGCATCAAACTGAATGTAACCAAATAAGATTTTCAGGGATTACCTGGGGCACTGTAAATAAATAAACTATACTATGGATTTAAACATATTTCGTTTTCAATTATATGTAGTAGGATATTAAAATATTTTATATCGAAGTACCTATATAATGCACAATGGCAAACAAATTGAGTGAAAACGTCTTTGTCATGTAAAAGGGTTGTATAAAGGTGAAACCTTTAGAGCAATATATCGTATTTCGATGGGTATACACTTCCTCTGTGTAAAACTCATCACCCGCTCTTGAGTGTACTCAAGTGTGCAGTAAAGCAAACGTATGAAACCGGAGCTGACCCGACCCAATGTATTTTTGTAAATAAAATGAATTTTTCAAAGTGACTTTGATGCAGTAACCCAATGTTGCACGTAATAGTCGAAGGCTGTCAATGACGTTTGCTTTCATACTTGGAATGTCAACGGGTATCTCCTTTCTTGGGTAGCGAATTGTAAAAGCAGCTATTACTACGACAATACACTTCTCTTTCAAATACAAATAATAGCGACAAAAGTTTGTTTTGATTTGCATATGCGGTCACATTTTAAACTTTATTCCGTTGTTCAGATATTACAAGGAAACATGTTAAAAGGAATAAGCAATGAGTTCGAAGCTTATTAAATTTTATTAACTTTATACTGATACAGGTGTGCAGCTTTTATTAACCATTATGTTAGTTAGCCGCATGGTTTAATAATAAATGTATAGGGGTTTGTGTATCTGTCCTCATTATCACTCAAGAAAGAACGGTTTAAAACTTCAAACTTGGCACTCATATTATAATAAAGCCTCAGTGGAAATGAAGTTCAAAGATGTAGTACATCGTTTCATTTTTTCATGACCTCTGACACATTAATTACATTTTTTTTTGTTATAGGGTGAATTAATCTAACAACTGTATCGTATATTATGTCATAAAGTGTGCCAACGTTTCCTTTTCTTAAACCGTGGTGCATAGACAGTCAACGTTTACACAGAAACAATAGCACACTGCTGAAATGTCATGGTTCAATTCAAACAATGAAAAGATTGAGCACATTGAAAATATATATTATCTTTGTAGAGTGTAGAGGTTTATTGCTGTCTCAACGATGGCTGCTTATATTATAGGTTCTTGGCTTTTGCATAATGTGATTTATTGAATTGTGCATTATTATATATCAATCACAAACGATATTGAAACCGTTGAAAACACTTTCGGATTTTTTCTGATAAAAAAATAAAAAAATTCGGATAATTCTTGCAATTATTAAGTAATGGTAATATGAATGTAGTAGAGTATAGTAGGTAGGTATGAATTAATTTGTTAGTTTTAATCGTGAATTCTTTTTGAGAATATAACCACCTTTTTATTGTTAGTTTTAATCGTGAATTCTTTTTGAGAATAATAACCACCTTTTTAATGTTCCCAAATCATAATTATCTTAATAAGCATTAATTTTCAGTTTTGAATTGGAGAAATTGCTTTTGGAAGGATTATCGAAAATTATTTTGATTTGATTAAAACATTATGCAAAATGCGAATACAACAAAACCTCATTACTAATTTTAATAACTGCCGAATAGCAATTTTGCAGGCGACGCCACGATACTGATACATTTTATACAGTAATCTCTTGTTAATCTTTAGTTTGAGAAAACCTTAACGCCATTTTGGATTCATGGTTTTTAAATATAGCATCCGAAGTTACACGCATTTTTGTATTTTATGTATTGCCAACTGTGTAATATTCATTTCATCATTTTTGCATAGCAAGAGCTTTGCAAACATTGAACGTGAGACGTAATTTGCACTTTACTGAAAATCTCAGCGCTGAAGGCATTCATTCCATTCCAGAACCCATGCAGACTAAGACTCACGTGTTGTGTCTCAAGTACTTGGTTAAACTGAATTTTTTCTTTGGAAGACGAGAATATTTACCTCTGCTTGATTCTATATTCCCACAATTCATAAACAGAGCCAGCCAATATTTTCGAAATATTTTATAACATGGACCAGCAATAGGACTGACAATAAACACTTTAAAAATAATTTCTTCAAATAGCAGTTTGTTACTGTATTGTTACTGAGTTTCAATTCGGATATTTATATATCCATTACTTCTTCTTTTAGCGCCCAATAAAACTTTAGTGTGCAATGATATGCCTAGGAAGGTGTTTATGTATCTATTCGATTGAAGTTATGAACAATGTGTACTACCTGCCTTTGTTTTCAGTACCTAGTGTACATGCACGGTTCACAAAACCCATAAATGGAGTGCATATATGCATTATGTTATTCATAGCAATGCAATGCTTGTAATAAATAATGTAATGGACATATTGAGGTAGTGGAAACTGGGATCTGTGTAGTAAATCTGGTTAGACGCTTTCAATTTTTATAAAACATTTACAACTTTTTTATTGCTTGAGGTTCACAGGATGAGGATGAGAGTTTGAGAACGGAATACCAGGAATAAAATAAAATAAGTGTTACGTACTTCTACTCAACTGAACTGCAAACTTACAAGTTACATACAAGTAGCAGTTACACACTCTAAAGCACTTTTACTGCTACAACAGTGCAAAATGTTTCAACTCTTAAGCTTAGTGACCCTGTATCCTGAATGTAGGAGAGAGATATAATATAGAAGTGTCTTGTAAGAAGCTTCCCGTCTTTCAGTTTTTAATCCGTGTGTAAAAGTTCGCTTCGACTTTTCTTTTCATTGCTGTGACTGAAAGTCAGTCGTGTAAAGAAGTAGGTATTTACAAATGCTACTAGTAGAGTTGTTATTGTTACTGACCCACAGTATGTGCAGCATTGGTGTATTTGCTAATATCTCACTGCAGATGCCAGTTTGTCCTCCTCCTTGTCTTTTGCCAGAATTGGAAATCTTTTTTCCTCAAATTGAACGCACTGCCTTCACTGACATTGAGCTGAGATCTGTATACTGTATTGCTCTTGTACCTAAGTATATACCACGTCCGTACACAGAAATCCATTTCGGAGGAGACAAAAGCGTAAAAATGCCTCAAAAAAGATTATTAAAAATATCGGAGCTTGGTTTTCACAAGTCGCAAAAAGAATGATCTTGCCGCACCCGTCTATAGAGTTCCGGCCTATCACCCATCCACTCTATGTAATCACTTTCTGTCTCTCGTGCGATGCTAATATTATTATAGTCATTTGAGATATTTGTTAGACATAATATTATAGTCGTCTATATTTTAGCGGTTGCAATGCGAAATAGTATCTGCAATGAAATACTCTGAGACTCAATGTATGATGATTCTTAGTCAATTCTGTTTTCTCAAAGATTTTTTCTTGCTTTGGCAAACTGACGGCTTGACTGGTCCCTTGTGTATTTTGATTGCAGCTCAACCATACTATACACATATACATATACATACTTTGGCCAAAACTGAGTATGAAAACCAAAAAAACTCATATTGATTAATATAATATAGCTTCATATACCCTTCAAATTGGTACAAACTGCTCAGTACGTACAAAAACAAAATAAAGCATCATGTTATATTTGTATAGTATAATTCTGTAGCTGTATACTTTGTTGTCTTATCCTATCAATTGTCCTGTCAATTTTTTAAAAAACACCAAAGTAACCCAGTAGCTCTACAGATTCTCACTTCATTGAATTTTGACTGACGTAATCAATATTCCACAAAAATTACAACTAAAATCTGCTGATAATCTTCATGCAGCGCAGTTGCCAAGAGATAGAGTAGAA
The DNA here is from genome assembly GCA_034694085.1 of Pogonognathellus longicornis. Classification (NCBI taxonomy): domain Eukaryota; kingdom Metazoa; phylum Arthropoda; class Collembola; order Entomobryomorpha; family Tomoceridae; genus Pogonognathellus; species Pogonognathellus longicornis. Next base: position 12,187 of record JAQFYB010003776.1, on the reverse strand, counting down.
AAGGAAATAAATTACAATGAGCTTTTTGGTTAGCTTAATCTGGTAATGTCTTAAACCATTTGCATTGCAGACGCTGCACTAAAATCTTTTTTACTTCTTAATATTTTCTTTCTTCGAAAATGTATATAATTTGCTTGTTTCTGAAATGACAAATCCCCCATCAATTCTTTTGCTCTTTCATTCAACTGCATCAACTGTACTCCTTATGCATATTAGGCATATTCTATTGATTAGCTACAATTGTTACTAGCATTACTATATGACACATATTATTTTATATGGACCATTGACTCGACAAGAATGTTAAACAAAGCAATACATTATTGCACACATTATTAGCAAAATGGATATTATAGAGTGAGTACGTCACTCCAATTCAGTTGGATAGTATGCATTCGTATGAAAATCATCAGAATATTTGTACGCATTTTCTGGGCATTGCGGAACATAAACCCTTATATCAATCGAAAGACAAAAAAGGTTTACATTAATTTGATACTTTATTTGCGCATTTAGAAACATATTCGCGTGTTTGAGGACAGTTTGCAAAAACACTCAAAAATTCTACCTTTTTTAGTTTAAGATTAAGTAAAAAAATCAAGAACAAGCGTTTCACTATTCTATATCTGGTAAGATTACCATTAGCCGCCATTCAAGAATTAAAACTAAAGGTCTCAAATTTGTATTAGTCATACCAATAAAAGATAAAACTACCAATTGAGAAGAAAATTGCTGCAGTGGGAAAAGAAATAATGAATTATTCTGCCCATTTGCAAATGAAATTAATATTGTGGAAAAAGGAAATAGGTACACCTGAAAACGCAAAAGTTAGATGAGTATTATATTACTCAGTTTTTAACTTGTCAACAGAAAAATGAATATGCATAACCCATCCGATGGTGTTGTCATAAAGACATACATCTCAATTCTTTACAAAAGAAAAGTTTTTTCTTACGTTACGTGATATTTAGTCGGACGTTATTTACAAATTCAGTAGCGTCAGAAAAAGTTTCACTAAATTCACTTCACCTCATGATGAGAAATTATAAGCCTTCAACCGCCGTACTTTCTTCGATCTTGTACTTACAACTTATCCAAAAAGTAAAGCCTATAATAATTCTAGTTAGGTATTACTGTGTCCATATGGTTTCCGTCACCATTTATTGCAATTATTTAATATTTCATTACTTTAAATCGTGTCTCAAATATTTGCATTATATGAATGTTATACTTGACGAATTTTCCCAAAATTAAATATAAAGTTATTTGGGGAAATAAATCTAACTCGTATTCCGCTTTGTACACGCATATGCCAGGTGCCTATAAAAATTGCATAACAATAATTCGTTAATTTAATTCACAACTTGTAATGCATTTTTGGATTCAATGTATGCAATGTAAGCATTTATTTTGTTTAACTCCTTTTAGGATAACCACTCATGGAGCACAACTTAGCTTTCATTACCATTATATTACATTAAGAGTTGCTAATTATTTCACTAATTATTAGTCCAAATATCAATTAGACGCCTATATATTTACCAATTCTCTCATAACGAAGTTTGCCAAGCTTATATAAAAATCTTTATCTCCTCATTCAATAATTAACAAAAAAAATCTATTTATTAATTATTATCAATTTACCCAAGCACTTGTATTTGAATTACATTCAATTAGAAAATGGGCTTCCATTGAATGGCATAGGTAATAGGGTAATACTTTCCTATTATTGATGTCTATTGAACAGTCTGACTCTTTGCATCTCCTTCTTTACTCTCTGCTACACTAACTAATATCTTCTCAGCTTTATGCACAACTATTATTTTTTCCTCATCACAATTTCATAGATTCTCAAAGCCAATTGTATATAAAGCTGTTATACCTGTAGTGCCCAACTGTAGGCAGGATCCAGGTCTCCGTTACTTAGTAAGCGTTGTCACGCAACTTTTGTGTATCGATGTTTAGCCATTTTTGACAATCTTATCATGAAGTTTATTATAATATGTGAATTGCTGAGGCGTGTGATATGGATACTTTGCATAGGTAGGTGGAGGGATAGATTTCAGATTTCATGTCATATGAAATATTGCGTGTCTTGAGTCGCACCTTCATCTTAATAAAACCATTGGTGGGAAACTCTACGTCAGAGTATGTTAAATTTAATATATTCTCTTAAAGAACGTAGACGCCATTTCTTAGAATTTTCTTACACAGTTAAATGATTTAATACAGGAGTTACTCAATGACAGTTTTAATTATGCAAAAATTAATTTATTTTATCTGCACACTTCAAACTTACAAAGTGAGATGCGTCCTCCATTGCAAGAATGAAACATTTGTTTTGGGAGTAATACATAATTGGAATATTATACTTCATGAATTTGCCAAAAATTAAATGCAATATCATTTTTGGCAAAAATCTAACACGTACTCCACTTCGTAAATGTGGCAGGTACTATATAGGTACCTATAACATGACAAAATTATTTCGTTAGTTTTATTTTTGATTTTTAAATTGTAAATGATACAACTGCATTTTAGACTTTTTTTCAATGCAAAGAATATAAATATAATATTATATTCTTTGGCCTCAATGTATCTATGATAATACTCATTTTATTTAAGCCTGAAGATTTTTCGAAACCTGCTCAATAAGTTCATATGAAAATATTACAGTCAACTGGAGTTCAAGAATAATTTTTTCTCTAATTAATTTTGGACAAATTCATCATCTAAAAATATGGAGCTGTAGGTCCATCGGGGTATAAAAAAACTAAACTTTATTTTGGACTTTGTGATTCCGTTGAAAATTTGAAATTATCTCACGACATTGCACTGGAGGAAACTGATATCGCAAAGGTGGTGTATAATAAGTTACTCAAATGTAAACTTAGCTGACTTTGGCGGTAGTAACCGCTTCAGATATAAACATACAATTAGTTCAGATTGTTTTGCATCGGTGAAGAGAGTAAAGGAAAGTATCACATTTCTATATTGCGTAACAATTTCAAGAGTGCTCAAAGTTTGCTAACATGGAAACTTTCTTCATATATTATAACTCCGGATGCTTGTTTAGCATAAAATGATCTTCATTGTTGTATATATATTACCATAATGTCAATTGTAAATTCACAACCAAGGAGTTAATCTGGAGTATAATCCCTCCCTATCTTTGTAGTAGGCAATAATCAAATGCTTTTTACACAAGCGGCGTCGCTTCTGCAATAGCTGAATTATTAGCTGCAGTAATCTTAATTTAGGTCGGAACCTTATATGAAAATTCTTGAGGCTTGATTGTAACTTATTTCTGTATCTGGTTTCTGGAAAGATGCATTATGGAACTGGTCCATCAAACAGCATGACTTGTCCAACATTAAAAGTTGTAGAACTCGAATAAATAACTCTTTGAGAATTATCTTCGTCGTTTACAAAATTGTTATATCTGGAAGATGAAATTTTAATAGGTGCTAAAATGAAATGAATAAATTGTACACTACTTAAATACTTTGAATTTGGATTAGATTACAATGTAGCAACTGCCAATTAAAAATATTGTAGTGTTTAAATGTTTCCACTGTTTCTGCTCTTTACACGACTTTAGCTATGAGATACCTACTCAAAATTATCAATATTATTTGTATTTGTAGATAATTCAAATATTTTTAAATGGTGGCAGAAAGATAGTGTAAAGCATTTATAATTTTATTACATAGGGATTTTGGCGCATTAATCTTATTTCACTAGCCAACATCAAAGATAAAGCTTTTAAATGCAGACTTTTTGTTGTACGATATTTTATTATAGATTATTGCGCAGAAAGTGCACTTGTTGTGCAAAGAATGTGGAGAAGCATGGATCTCTTTGATGCGTTACGCGTTGTACGACTACACTGTTGGTACTGCTTGTAAATCAATTGGTATTCCTTTGACAGTTCGTTCATTTAAAAACAGTTTTACTGTGCCCGATTCTCCAAATTAGCACTTCACCAGAAGAAGGTAGAAACTATTTGGGGTAGGTAGGTGCGGTTTTTCGCTTGTTGAATTTATCAATTACAGATACTACTGTACCTGCGCAAGTTTGCTGCGATAGAACTCAATTAGATTATTTGCCACAGTTTACGCATTCATAATGATTTTTCTGCAAATGTTACTCCTGTGTATAACAACTGTTTGCTCATAAAGATGCTAATGTTTTGGCATGGAATTCACAAATTAAAACGTACTCGCCAAAACAAATACTTGCATTTAGTTACCTATAGCTAAAAAGTATAAGGGTTTTCTGGAGGTACTTCACTCCAAATGTAAATATATATATACCTACGGTGTTTCAGAGGTAAATAAAATAAAGTAATCAAAGACGAACTGACATTGCGTGACAGAAAACCCCTAACACTTTTGTGACAATAACTCTACGTGAAATGTAAATATGGCCAGAAGAGAAGGAGGAGACCAACATCAATCGAGAAACTTCTCTACTCCAGTAAATGTCATCTTCTACATTATGTTGAGGAAATGGTTACAATTCCCAATGTTTCGAGAAAAGCGCAAGATGAGATGTTTTCTGCAGACATAATACTTTGTAGGATATCTTCTTTCTGATGTACGATTACCAACATGCAATGCCAGCACTACCAACTTGCGGCAGAAATCTTATCCCAGATTATGTGTGGGAGGAAAGTATAAGAAAAGTCATGCAGGAAAATAAGACGCCTTTCAGTGTCTTTATTTTCTGTGTATCAAGTACACACCTCACGAACTCACTAACTCTCGATTTATAAATGACAAATAAATAAGTTTTGTTGGAGACTAGGTATTTAATGGTGAGCTTTTTAAGCTTAGTCTGATTTTTATACAAAGCAAAATTTATTTTATTTACTATTTTACAAATTCTGCTATTTTACTATTATATTGTTCGAATATATTCCTTCAGGCAAAGCATCAAGCTTTTTTATAATTAGTAAATGAGTCTTCTGCTTTGTCAGTTGTTAGTGGTTAGAAAGTAAAACTTTTTTGGGTTACAAACTTTCTAGAATTCTCGATTCGGTTTATATTTCAAGCCCAGACAAAAGGAGAACATAGAGACTGCATGGTGAAAGACCTTCCTGTTCGATTACGCCCAATTTCAGAATACGAGTCCATTATGGCCAAAGGATCAGATTTTAGTGGGCTTGAAAAAAATTATACCGTAAGGTCAAGTATATTAAAATATCAAAGTTATTTCAAAAAAGTCATAAATACACTAATCTCATCCTAAGTGACCTGTAAAACATGCAATGCCCAAATTCAGTTTAAAAGTACAGCCTGACCTCCAGAGGTCAATTCAGTTAATTTGAGATCATGAAGGCCTTTCTGTTCGATTTGTCCGAAAGTTGGCAAAAACATTCCTTTTGGCTCCTTGGACAATGTTAAATGCAGTACGACAAAATTCTATCGTGTAGTTTGACCTCCAGAGGTCAATACATTAAATTGGGGTCATATGAATGTGTCGTTAAACTTAAATGTAATAATCTCTGGAGGTCAAAATGCACAATAGAATTTTTTCGTTCCCTATTTAACATAGTAAAGAGAGCCAATAGTAACGTTTTTGCCAACTTTCAGACAAACCGAACAGAAAGGTCTTCTTGACCGCAGCGTAAATGTACTCTACTTGACCTCTGGAAATCAGGCTGTACTTTTAAACTAAATTTGGGCATATGTTTTATGGGTCACTTATTAGGATGAGATTTGTGCTTTTATAACTTTTTTTCTATTAACTGTTGTTTTGCTAAACTTGACCTTCAGTGATCTGCAGCGGTCAAACTAGATGATAGAATTTTTTCCAACCCTACACAACGTTGTTGCTGGGGTGATGGTGATAGGGAACTCAAACTCATATACTGAAAGTAATCGAACGGGAAGGCCTTTCACCATGTAGTCTCTAGGTTCTCCTTGGTGCATTTACGGTAGATTAAATAAACAGTTTTGAACTCTTCTTCTCCTTGTTTTGCCTCTTCATTTTGTCTTTCACAATACATGAAATTGCATTTGACATTACAAAGTAGTCATACTTACATCTGTAGGATTGTTTCCAAATGTAGCTTAAGCGAATAATATGTTAACTAGTGTCGCTTACATCAACTCTAAATTCTGGGAACAAAAGTACTCTGAGCACTCTCAATAATTTAACACCAGCAGTGCATAAGACGAAGCGGTAAATACAGCACTAAATTATTAATAAGCAACACTGAGCTGCAAACTGAATTTTAACTTAACTTTGTATCTTCGTTTATGTTTTATTCCAAAATGTGTGTATGTTAAGAAGTGCTATAAAATAATATTAAAGAAGGTGGACTACTATATGTATACTATTACTACAAGTACTGCAGACTCAGTCATTCTTGAATGCGCTGTTGAAGAAAGCTGTGACATGTAGCTTGTTTTGTTGATAGCGGAAAAGAAGAAGTCCAAAGAAAGTGAGTGAGGTAGTTGAGTGAGATCTACTTCAAAAATAAATACAGAGAGTTGTTTCGCATTCAAGCTACTCACTTTGTCCAAGTAAACTCAAGTAAGCAATTCATGCTGTGGCTTAACTGTCAACTTGATTTCACTCCTCGGCACACAGAAATGTCACGACATGTGTGCTGTCTAGCTATATTAATATTTTATTTTGTTTTTCATCTTACTTTCCCAAACGTTGGTCCTTGAGTTCAATCACGAGACTTTCGGCTCCATATGAGAACCAGTTTTCTCCCAAGTTTCGTATTATCCGAGCTAATTAATCGAAAACCAAGTAATGTACTAGGCAATTCATTTTTCAATGCTTCTCACGAGTCAACTTGACAGGTGTACATTTAGCACAGTATTACGTAAGACAAAATGTTTTTGAAGAACGGATATATTTTTAGAAATGTTTGTGCAGTTAGTGTCACTGTAACAATACGCTTATTATTGTGTTTGATAGTTATGATATTACATATTGTTGGATGGAAAATAAACTTTTCGAGTTTTTTAGCTGTAACAGTTCTACCATAAAGTGTGTTTATTTGCAATTCGGCTAATCAGTAATCTAAAGGACTAGAGGCATGTTATATATTCTCGTACATAATAATCTGACTTGCAAAGTTGGGACTAGTGGTTTTTTCCAATATTTTAAACTTCGACTTGAGTAGGAGGTATATTATACTACCTCAAGCTATAGTCGCATATTAAAAAGAATAAACATTTACATGAAGACATTCTTTTTGGCCTTCTTATGTTATACCTTTAAAATTTTATTTCCATCAAATTCACCGATCTTGATTTTGACAGTATTCAGAAAAAAAATTAAAGAAGATTTTATAACCACAAAATTTACGACATACTGTTTGTTGTACATCGACACTTTCGACACTATGCTTTTTTAAACCTCATCTTTTTAAAGTCTCATCTTTTTAAAGTCTCATCTTTTTAAAACCTCACCTTTTTAAAACCTCATGCACCTTTTTAAAGTTTAATCACATCTTCTTATTCACTTGAGCAGGTACGGGAAAAACTCACATCATGGTTAAAGTGTCACATAAAAATACACTTACGAATAACACATCCGATGCTGAGCTTGAAATGGATTGCGGGGTAGTTCTTTCGTGATATTTCCATTAAATATACGTTTTTTAAACCACACAATATGGTCAAGTGTCCCCAGAGAAATACTGTATACTCAAATAATTCCTTATTAACTATACTATAGAACATCTAAAAACATCTATATATACCCACACTAAACCGCAATTTACTGGATGGTAGTGATAGAAACGCTGAAATATCGTTTACATATATACAAAGCACATTGTTATCATTAGGCAATATTGCGTTATGTATCTGTATATTATGTGATCAGTACTGCCTGACATCGTAGCATCATAAAAGTTACACACATGCATGAAATTTGAGAATTCATACGACTGAACAATTTGCATGTAGTTGTAGTCGGTTCAGTAGTTTGTAGCTTGCTAGTTCTTGGGATGTCTGCTCACAACATACATACATTATGATGGTTAAATGCAAATAGAGCAAACGTATAAGAATTATATCCACACATCAACATCACAGCACATTGTATTTGATATTGTAAGCAAGTTTTAGAATTCCTTAGTACTTTCACGGCTCTGGCACTCACAACAATAGATATTCACACAAAACATTTTTCTTTTAGTTGTAAAACAGAATATTGTGTGTGTGTGCAAGTACAGAGTAGGTACATGCACAAATCTTATACATATACAAGCTATGATTTGTACAAACATTTTTGTAAATATTAGATAGCAAGTGGAAGAAAAATGAGAAAAGCGACAGGAGCGAGTGATGGAATAAGGAAGAGGAAGGATGTGCAATATAGCGAGGACAAAAGCGAGTCAAGCTCCTCTCAATCACGACAACAAGAATGCATTCAAGTTATCAGGAGCCAGAGAGAGACTCCTATCTCCAGCAATCGATCTTTGATGTTTACAGAGTCGCAAGTCGCAAAACACAGTGTAGTGCACACCACATAGTAGTTGGTTGAGTGGTGTTAGTAGAACTAAGCCTTTTATTATTAACAAACGTTATAGGTGCACCCGAGCGTCACAATAATCATATACCTCCACCACCATCGCCAATCCAATGCAATGCCCTGACTCTCCTGTCTGAAGATTCCAGCGAAATTCTACTAGCCATGTCATAGCCGTTGGTTTAAAAGAGGACTATTGCTGGAACTGGAACTGAGACGACTACAAGGCAAGGAGAAAGGAGTGCTAGTCGCTGTGCCGTAATGTTGTAGTCATGTCAAAGCTAAATAGAAGATGAGAGTGGAGAGACATACACAGACAAATACACATGATACTCACACGTCACATTCACATAGAACATACTTACACTTACAATGTTACAACAAATACTGCGAAAACGAGAGACAAGGCGAAACTTACATCTGGGTTGGTGAAAGAGAAGAATTTCTTTCCTGTTCGCATAGAGCGATGATGGTTCCGGTATTGCACGTCATGCTTTCTTCTCACAAACTACAACACACGAAATGTTGTCTGTCCTCTTTTTCCTCACGTTCCTTTATCCAACAATAAGTATGCTGATGTACACAATATAAAATAACTACCCAGAATCCTATCAGCTCCAAACTTATCTCAACTTGAACTCCACTCCAATCCTTACACTTTCATTTCCATCTACATAGATATCAGTAGGCAATCCCAATCGCATATTACTAGCTACTCAAACCTCACGGCTAGTCTCATTTTATTACTACCCTTCAACTACTTACTTTACATTTAGTCCAACAGCACTATTTTATACTAATACCACTCTGTCCTCGTCCTTTCACAAAATACCTATCCCAATTCCCAACTAGCGTATACCATTCTCGTCCTCGTCCATTACTCTTTCCTTTCTCAAACTCCTCTCTTAATTCATAGGTCATTCCTTAGCTAGCCTATGCCCTAGTGGCCCTAGAAGAACAATCCTTTCCTAAATTCTACAACTTTCAGCTATGTAATACACATGTCCATATTATGTGCTAATATATAGGACTAATTCCAAATTAATCAATATATCTAATTGCTAGACAGCACACTATTACAATATCAGTATGTATTATTATTTTTATCATTCAACTGATGAACACCCACAGACAACAAGAGAGTATTATAGATATACCTGGAATACCTACTAAACGACTGCTAATTGTTTGGGTACGAATATCGAAAAAAATCATTTTATTTGTTTGTGAAAATAGGTAACTATAAAGCGGATGGATAAAAGTATGAAAACAATCCTCTACGTTTGCTGAATAACTCATTGTCTCACATTTCTCATATAGGTGTGTCTGTGCCACTGTGTATGTGTTCATATTCAATAATTTAGCTTCAATATAAATATTAAACCGGTTCATACATTCATTTTATACATTTGTATTTACTTATTCCGTGCTATTGCTCATAGAGCCAATTCATACATATAACTCATATAAAATTAAAACCCTTAATAAAAGCTTAGAATTTAAAAACCCTTAATGATAACAATTAGTCTTAATTCGCCAATTTTATGTTAGCCTTTTGGTTGGAAGCCTTTGAAAGATAGGTTTAAGTATTTTTGTAAAAGATACCTACTAACTTTGAAGCTGATAAATAAAGATGTCAAAACTTTAGTATTTAAGAAACGTAGCTGTTAAATAGGGATCTAATTAATTTCAACTGTTTAAAAATTGGGTAACCTTCACAGTTGGTGACCGAATCCGAAAATCTAATAATTGGCATGTATTATTTGTTATATGTATAGGCATGTATCGGGAAGGCCACTTGACCAAATCGATTAATAAATCAATCTATTTATCTATCTAACTCGCATAAAAACTAAAACTATCAGAAACTGGAACAGTGCGTAAACATTATTGTCGTAGTCGGTTGTAAGAGTCTCAGGAAATCCATCTCTGTGAATTACTACTTGCGGGTTGCGGGTGTCATAGTATAACCTTGAATGGTAAGAGTCTCGCATAATATCTCACTCATTATGAAGCTGAGGTATTTTCTGAACTCAGCTCTGTGACAAAATTCATTATTGAAGTTTTAAAAATGATTTTTTGGGTTGACGTTGCATACCATAGGTGTTGCCAGGATTTGGTTTCGGGGGGGGGGGCTCCAACTAAAAACATGTGGTATGTATATGCTAATTTTTGCTCAAAACCCGAAAAATTTCGGCAAAAATGAAAATACAATATATAAATTTCGCGATTTTATGTACTTTTTAGGGTAAAATAACCTCTTTGGGGGCAATTTCCCCCTTGCCCTCTCGGCTACAGCAGTTTAGCATACATCTTCGTCTGTTTTATTGTATGCTGTTTTGTTGGTTTACTCGGACGGGGGGCCGTTCCCTGCAAAAGCTTTGTTGTCACTAGAACCACGGTGAGGATCCAAGTGCAGCGTAGCAAACTAAAATGTTTGTAATAAGCATCTATGTCGAATAAGTGCCGATTCACAATATACCTGTAAATAGTTTTTAGCATTTTTATAAAGCTAATCTCTTTTTTGCGATTTTGGAGAGGGTTCAGCTGAGGCCTCTATGGCTCCCCTCAATACAACCTTGATTCAAAGAATACATGCAAAGAACAGGGGTCTTCCACTTCTAGGTACTACCACCAAAATAACTATAGAGTATTTGCAATTTGCAGATTATTTTAAGAGGAGTATTGGCAGTGGGAGTGCCACACAATGCGTTTATTCGTCGTTGGATTGTATATCGCCCTGAACTGTCATGTCAGGTCTTTTGTTCCCTGCTCATTGTGGACTGAGTAGAATTACAGAGATAAATCTCTGAATGTCATCCTACCATGAATGTTGTAAACTTGTAAGTATGAATGACATAGTCGTATCTCCCCAGCAGAGAATTTCAGAACATGCCAATACTTCCGCTTCAACTCATAAATCTCGAGTAAAGCAATGAGAAAGAAAAGCGGGAGCTACATCTTCAATGCCTTGCTTTTTACAAGCAAAAGTAAAGCATTTATCGTATCATTCATGCACTTGTACTTTCACTTGTACACTCTCTATTTTTTATAATAGTTAGTAGTACCAGAAGAGTAGGTATACATTCTATAAATAAACATCTAAATATGCACTATCGTCGGACTATTGCCTGGATACTTGGAAAGATATAAAATGTAGCGAGATTTGCACACTATAAAGGTGCCCATGAAATTTTAGCGTGGGGACTACGTAGAAAAGTACTTCTACAAACCGCAATCCACATTATTATCCACATTTGAATGTCCGCAGGAGAATTGAGTCCAGAAAAGTGGATACCGGTTAGAACAAACAAAAAGGTCTTTACATGGAAACACAAACACAGATAAGTAGGCACAGACTGTTATGTTGGGATTATTTGTATATCTTTGTGCTTGAGAGAGAATGAGGACCAAAAGCAAAGACAAGCAATTGATGCAATACGAAGAGAGACATGAACACATAAACGACGTACATGATTATTTTTTGTTAGCTGAATCTTTCTAGTCTTTAATACAGGCCAGGAATCCTCCAGGCGATATCCGCTGGCGGCTGAAACTAACGTATAGCAAATGACAAATGATTTTGTTCCTGGTCTAATACTCTGTAGATTATAATTAAAGGAAGGAATAGCTAGCATTTGCTACTTTTTTCTGTCAACAGCTACCATCGGGAGACTTAGTATCT
>JAQFYB010003775.1:0-18303 GCA_034694085.1 Pogonognathellus longicornis | reverse complement strand
TGATACATTTATCGTTGTCTATATAATAAAGTCTAATAAGCTTTATAGGAATCGACAGAATATGTAATCTACTTATATTTATATATATAAACCTCAATATCCGTGATTCAAAAGTATATCGAGACAGAAATTGGTTTCACATTGACATAGAATGATTTTGCCAGGGTATGTAATAAATAAGGTGACAAAAGTTCGGAAAACTATTAATTTTGGTAAAGGATATCTGAAAATTCAAAAACATAAATATTATTGGAATCTATATATTGCATTCGAATAGCATGTATAAATATAATTAATCAATGCAAACTTCTCCAATCTGACTGAGCCTTTGTCTTAAGGTGGATTTTTTTTCTATTTGTACACTAATGTAGAAAGCATTTTTCAGCTAACAACGAAAGTAAGAATAGAAATAGTTGAGCTAAAAGGGTAACTACATTAAAATGCAAATGTATTTTTACCGTAGGTAGTTAGAGCTAATCAAGCCAAATAAGACGCTATGTAATGAAATGACTAATAATCAAGTTGTAGATTACTATGAATTTATTTTGTTACTCATTTGTCACAGGAAAGAAAATTGCTAAAGTTCATGATGCTAGATACGATTCTTGCAGCAGAAATGTTCTCCATTACGACGATCTGGCTGATTGCGTTGAACTAGGACGTGTGAAAGATCATTTCATTTGTAAGTTGAATTCTCTGGTTTTATATAAGGAAGTACGTCTTCATACCTACATTACTGTTGGTTAGAGTTCCAAGTTTAACTCACGCGTTGATTGATTTTCTAATAGTTTCGGTCGAGTCTGTAGGTGCCTTGCCTCCAGACGCCCTATTCCTGGAATCCATCAACGTACTAATGAGAAAGTGTAGAAAATTTTTAACGGAAGTTGACAAAAGCTGCGACTGACTTAACGAGTTTGACTCAACAAGAGACTCTTTATGACTGCCGATGTCGTCGTTAGTTAAATTTTTGTATATTCTAACAGACTAAGTTATACCACCTATAAAATAAGCTCTCAACTTTATATTATGAGCTCTGAAAAGCACTCACATCAAAGTTTATCTAACCTAATTAATTATGTAAGGAGGAAGGCTTTGCTCGGATATCCCATGTACCTATTTCAAAAGTTTGCATCTTTTTATATAAATTCTTATTATTAGATCTTACAGACTTCAATATCTGATTGTCGGATTTTAAGATTGAAGTTCTATTTCATACTACAAATAGATTAACTAGATATATGTATTTAACACCAATTTCTGTATGAATTTTATCGATATAAGAATACTTTTAGTTGTATGAAATAGTACATCTTGTTAAAAAAGAAACTTATGTTTAATTATTAATTGCTACTTCCTTTCATATATTTATGCATGGAATCCCATTCTAAATAAGATAAATAAAATGAAATTGCAAATGATAGTATCAGCAATTAATAGATACACACGTTGAAAGCGGCCAGGTGTGTGTAACAGCTAGTATAGGTAGATATAAGTTGGCAATTACTATTTGCTCACAGCATGTAGCTTAAGATAGGCGTAAATACTTGCAGTTCTATATAGTTTCCTTTTAATATTAATGAAAAGTGATGACGTCTACACATTCACAATTCACTCTCATAAATCGAAATCAGCATCTGTCGAATCATTTACATACACAAATAAATACACAATGAATGTTGCAGCATTTCTAGCAGAGACAGATGAGAGAGAAAGCACTTAGAGAAATGTGTAGGGAAACTCAAACGAACAACACTTGAGTTGAGAAGATGAACAATGAACTTACTTGTTAAAGTAAGTGGTTTGAAATGTTAAATACGTGCTTTTAGCAGGTACCTATACTACATAGTATTGAAACTCTACCTACCTCTATATCCTTTCTAATTACGTTCCCCATTGCAAATCATTTTCCATGTACACGTACACCGTTGAATTTCGTTAGCTCAAGCTTGGTGGCAAAATCGACGTACATAGGCAAATAATTACTAATGGATTGGAAACTGGTTCAATTTACCTGTACACAATTCTAGAGATGATGAAAATGCTGCGTCAGATGACAAAATTGGCAAACGTAAATTATATTCTCATTTTCACCTTGGACATGGACTAACTGTCATACAGAATACAGATCACATTCACCAGTGATAAGACGTTAACAAAAATCGTAATTAATTGTACAAACATAACTATTGAATAATAATCATTTCATTATACTACTTTCGCTTCGTATAACCCACCCAGCCGATTAAATACATTCTCCACCGCTTTATCAGTTTGTTTTCTTTTTGATTTTGTAATATCGTTGTACTGATATTGCATCACACAATTGTGAAACGTGTTATATTTGTGTACCTATTTATTCCCCGTAACACATAATGCATTTCCTTGTATGATTTATTATCGTTAATTCGAATTCTCATTTTACATTTATTTGTTTAGTGAACGAGTGAATAATAATATTTGCTGGTTACACGCTATGTTGGGAGGAATTTCCTTCACTTTTGTTGTATATTGCTTTATATTATAGCATAGCTGTGTGGACTAGTTTCTTTCTTTCTTACTTTCTTTTTGTAAGTAGTTGGTTGGGGCGATGCGCTCTTTGGAATGTTGGATATGGTAGCCTCTACTCTGCCCTATGCCTTTTTCTGGTTGATGCCGTATGTTCTGTTCAAACGCAGTTTCGTGGTTGGCTTAACATTTTTCTCGGTCTGGTGAAGTAAGTAAAAGGATAAAAATGTTGGATGTAAGACGCAATTTAGTTGGTTGTACATTGTAATAGCCTCGTTCTTGTACAGTAAGCAATACTCAGGCATTCATATGAATCTCCAGTATTTCTTCCAGATTTTCTATCATTAATTCCTACAATTTATATATCAGTACCTAGGCTTATTAGATAAATGCACATCAAGAACTCTAAGCTATTCAAACTACTCATGTTCAACTGCAATAAGAATTAAGACATGCTTTATATATCTGTACATTATTTCCCTTTCATGTAATTTTCTTTCCTGAAGTAGTACATAGACATACCAAGAAAGAAGGTATGTGTAGTCAATCCGTCTTAAACTTTTGCATGCGGGACTGAAAAATTCTAAAGTATGCAATCAACATTCTTCCTATCTGAAAGGTACTAGGTATAGTTAAGTATAAATACACCTGCATATACGCAGCATGTAGAGTATGGAGAAAGTATTGAACATTCCTTGTAAGTATTTCTGTTGGGAAAATAAATTAGGAAAATTACAGAGCATAGCTTGCTAATGCAAGTTTTATTATAATTTATCATTTTATTTATGTGCATATGACTCAACCTAAAATTTGAAGGATAAATTCTTGTGTATATAGGAACCTACATAATGTACTGCTAATTATCTGAGATAGGAATACATTCTGGCAACGATAAACATAGCATGCACACATACAGAACTACTTACTTATGCTACAGTACACTAGAAAAGAAACACCATTTCCAATAAATATGCAAATACAGCAATACGGACGATGCACCATGCATGTTAATAATATTGCGCGATCAAGTTGAAAATAGGACTATGTACATTAAATTCATGTAGCACAAGTAAGAAAAGTATGTTTTTATTTTGCACTACTATTTCTACTACGTCTTACTCTTAAAATGTTAAGCAAGTTAGAGTCCTTCTCCAAAGATTATTATGTATGTGTAATTCTGTGTACTGTGCATACCTACCATTTGAGAAACACACGTAGAAAATAGAAGGGTTGTACAATGTTTAAATAAATGGATAGCAAGAGATGAGCAGGCGAATTCAAACTGAATTGACGGAATAAAAGACGATCTGAGAGGAAAAGTTGCGAATTTGTTTGCTAAGGAGTGAAATGCGAAAGTGACACGTCCTGATGCTGAACCCACTGAGAGAGACACACACACAGAAAGCGACAAGACAACTTTGACTTGAGAGTACCATGAATCTTTATGACGTGAGATAGGGCGTAATAATAACACTAAGCTGAAATTATATATCCTTCATATATCCTTCTTTGTAGATATACAAAAATACTTCACTTACTTATTATAATATATCATATTACAGCATACTACAAGAGCATGTATGGAAATGACGTAGTTCTCCGTGTCTCTATTGTGTTTGCTATGTATTTGACTTTTCACCCTTATATTATGTATACAATACGTATTTATAAACACACGTTATGTATAAGAACTTGTACAGACTCCAGTGGTATAGCTGGAAGAGAAAGTAGAACTGGAGGGAAATACTTTCTGGAAATGCGAAATCGTGAAATCATGTCTTGGTGTATAGCTGAACATAAAAGTTGTATTCGTCTCATCTCATTCCACGTTGTGTAATACAAGACTAGATTAAACTAGATGACTACAACAATAACAATGGATGTATACACAAGCTTATGGAGATATTTAAGTAGTAAGGACGCAAACACTACGTAGATCGTAGATGAAGTACCTATAGTGCTTGTGGAGTGTCTGTATACATTGTAGGTACTTGTATTGTCGTTTTAGAGCACTAGAGTGGTAACATGATCGCTATTCTGAACAAGGACTTTAATAATAACACGCAGAAGTTAGCCAACTTTTACCTGCTGTACAAAGTACAGGCTGCGTCTCAATCCTTTGGCTACAAATCAACAACTTTTCCTTTGAATACTTTCACCCCTTCACAACAAATGGCTCAATTCAACAAAGACTTTATTCATCATGACTTCTAACAAACGATCAGCTTCTAGTTATTAGCAAGCTGCGCACTCCCTTCGTCATATGAAATTACAACTCCAATAAACCAACAGCTTACCCAACCAAACTTTCCATATTAATTTACTCTTTCGTATATTCCTCATTACTAAACAACTTCGCTTTCTGTGAGACGCATATTGTACACATCCAAACTACTATTACTTTCAGAATTCAATTCTTCAACTATATCTTTCCAATTCATGACGCTATTTATTATTCAAATAGAACTCTGCTCCCGTCCCGATATGCGTAATGCCATGTAGTATGGAATGGAACATGCAATAACAATGCTAAATAAATAAATAGCGCAAGTACCTTTTGTACTGCCATATCAATTACATTCACGAATAGGAGAAAACTTTCTATTTATATATCTTTCTTTGTATACGTACTTTACTTACACAATTATCAATTATATACCTAAATATATTACCAATGCAGATTTAAAAATAGATATTTTACTTCGGAGTTTTTATAATGTATGTGTATCTCTTTCGGTGTACTCTGTACTATTAATGCATCAAATAATTGGTTTGCATTGTAATGAAATCTATTCAACAGAAATAAAAGACTCTATTTACAATCTAATTGTCTGTATTGTCAAATAATAAATTCAGTATGCTTTCGCTGATTCGTAAAACTTCTCTCATTTCTCGCAGAATGTTTAATTATATCGTATTTGTAAAAGATCTTGCGAGTTTTTGAGAAATTTGTGCACAGAAGGATTTTAGTATCGGTAAATGTACAGCTTTCTTTAGAAAATCTTAACTCTTGTGATGCTATTTGTAAGTTGAAATCAATACCGCATTTTTGAAGGTGTTCAAGAGCTTCTGCGAGGGTAATAGACCTTAAGGTTGTACATTTTTTGTGACAACGTTAAATGACACTTCCTCTAATGGAGTTTTGTATTATTCAGAGTGGAGAGTACAAAAAAGCATTTACGAACAAGGAAAGTAAGTGAAAGCACCAATGTATTAAATATTCTAACTCGGAGCAGACTCCCTGTAGAATTATTTCTGAGTTAACTCTAAGTAGTATTGCCCTAGAACGACTACGGTATATCCACAATACTTGAAAGTATTTCTTTGCATATATACGAAATGTATTTGAATGGATTAAGCAAAACTGTTATATTCCTCATCATCAGGATTAGAAAGCTTATGGAGAGTAGATATCTATAAATTCAAATGCAGCATATACGGGAAATGGATACCCACATTCAAAATTGAGCTTGGAAGGCTGTAATATTGTATTTGCGTCGATGAATACAAAGAGAACTACAAATAACTTGTTTGTTGCATGCGTTCAAGTTATCAAGGTATACAAAGTATACAGATACCATACACAAGCATATAATTATGTACGTACAAAAGAGGGCTATATGTAATACACACTTTACTACTATTTTAGACTTACCTACGCAAATGTATACGTAATATGTAGAGCACATTAATCAAGCTAAGCATGGATTGTGGCTTTTTGACATGATTGCACTAACAAATGAATGTAAATACGTCACTGCTTGGTTGTTTTATTTTCGTCTCCTTTTGTGTTCTTCAATTCTTCCACCTTTATTATTAACCAACTTACACGAATAGACATTACAGAAATGCAGCTTTTTACTTATTCATGCAGATTCTTGAATAAAGTCTTATTTTGCTCCATCAAAAATAAAAGAGTAAAACAATCCATTATTCTTGACCCGTACAATACAACTAACATCATTTGTAACATATATCCATCTAATAAACTACACAGGTCATAGCTATGGTATGAATGATCTCCAGTTTTATAGCCATAATTTCTGAATATAATATATAGAAGCTGAAAATTCAATTTCAACCAGTCTCCTCAAGTCTCAACCTTTGCAATCATTAAGAGTATGCAAAAATGATGTCAAATTGAATTTGCTTTTAACTGAAGCTCTGAATTATGAGGAACTAAATATCTGAAGCATGGTTTGATAATTACATTATTGCGAATTGTCCTGAGATGCAATTACTAGCCAGAATTCCGCATTAATTCTTTATAACTGCAGAAGAGCCAGCATGGAGTTATTTAAGGAGTAGAATGTATTGTACTAGCTTAGCACGGCATTCGTATTTATTGACGTCTACAATATAGCAACCTATAGTATATATATATATAGCCTGGCAGGACAACGGACAATACACCAATGCAAACGGGAAAAGCAAACTGGATGAACTACAAACAGACAGTCAACTATGTACACCACAGAGACAGATAGCTTTAATATTGGCGAGCTTTCTGCAGCCAGCCGTCCTCGATTATATATTGATAGAAAGCCTAGCACACTCCGACCTGCACATACAGTCTTCGTATACTCGACTGTCAATGTCAAAGAGTTTCGGGTGGTATAAATACTTATGTAGAGCATAGATCTATAAATATAGTTCTATGCCATAACTTTAACTAGAGCACACTTATAGAACTCACATTCTCTGAGTTTGAGAAGGCATTCACTATAACTGTAGCTCTGAGCCTCAACCGATTTAAACTCAACTCGGAGAGTGAGTGGAAGCCGTGTGTGCAGGGAGGGAAAGGGAGTCAAGAGCTAAATTTGCTTTCTCGAATGTCTAAAAACAGATACGCACATTATTACCACGAACCACACAAAGAGAAAGAGAGCGAACGAGAGAGGAAGGGAAGATTGCAAAAAACGAGAGCTAATTTACAACCTTTTGTAAAGCGTCCTCGTTCATATGGATGAATAGTTATTATGAAAGGGTTCCTTGTAGAACTCATGTTTTATATCTATAATAAACCTTTCTAATTGTATTATATTTTATTACATGTATACTTTATATACCTAAGTATTAGTACATAGAATTTGTGTGTATTTTGCCAGCAGCAATAAATAAAGTTACAAAACAGGGTAGAAAAGTAGTGTCTGCTGTTCCAGCATCATAACCGTTTTCAAAACATTTGCAAACACAAACTAATGACAAAATTGACAGAGACAGATAGACAAATCATTTAATCATTTCTATAGAGCAGCTTCCGCCACTTAATTTCATAAAAAGTTGTTCGATTAACTTCATTTTTTAAGTACTTGACCTTTCCTCAAACTCAAGAAGTTCATAATATGAGAAGTTTGAATGAATTGTGTCAATCCATTCTTGAGTTGTCTCATGAAGTGGTGGAGAGACGGACACACAGACAAATCATTTCTATAAAGTGTCCCCGTTATTTAATAAATGTAAATTGCCTTTACTTCCATGGAAAGGAATGGAGTGAAAAAATAATAAAAAGGGTTGCGTGTATGGCAAAGATAAATACTATCAAACACCCAACAAAACTACTTTACCTTCGTTTCGCGAACCATCGATTAATTTTCTCTTTTCCAATGTAAACAAACATCATGCATGTACAGTTTATTCAAATTAAGGTAGACTATTAGTGATGGCATTGGAAATGTACCTTTATGTCCTTCTTATTGATAGTACCTGTATTGTATATCTTCCACGCATGTAAGAAAAGGCAAGTCATAGAGCCAGAGAGTGTATATGAAGGTACCTACATTATCTGTAAATACTAGCTACTACATTGTTAAAGTGACTTGTCTTGCCTTGCCTTGGCTTTCATTACATTGTAGCCTTTGTGGAGAAAGTTAAGGTCTCATGTGTTATTATAGTAAATCGGAATGTTGTCATGTCGTGACGATGATGAAGCAAAGAGAATTGCCTTGACTTGGCTTCTTCTCCCAAATACTCTACACTTAAGAATACATGTATTATACTTTATATACAGCCATTACACTTAGGTATGATGACGATGACATACTATTACTAAACTAATATTCCTGCTACATCACATTATGCTCTCTGGGCCACTTTCAATTTATATCAATACTTTTCTTCTCACACACGAGATCCACGTACAATGACAAGACCTTCCCAGCCAGAGAAAAGTAATAATATCCTGCTTTAAGCTTACAAATATATAAACTTACCTAGGTACCTATACGTACTGCAAAAGTAAAGAAATAGTTTTGAACCATATATGTGTATATGTATGCTGCGTGTTATATGCTCTATTTGAATTAATGCCTTATTTTTGACCATGCTAGCAATTTTGTTCCCAAAAATAGAATCGCTGCTGGCTCACTAACTTCTTAAACAACTGCCGTACCTCTCTCCTTTCTGCCTTCAAGTGTTTTATAATGCACTTTCTCGCCTTTACTTTTCCTTTCGTGTAGAAGAACGTGGTGCACATGATAAGCGAAAACCTATAGTTATTAAACAAGTCTACAATAGTCCACAATTCAACACTCGTATAATATTCTACCATAGTTTTCTAACTGATATTACAGATTCGCAAGAGTGAGCATATTGTCTTTACTGCTACTACTGCAAGTTTAAGTCACAAGAATCATTATACATGCATACAACACGAATATATTACAAATTGAGTATCTGAACTGAAGATACACACAGTATACGTCAAGAAGACTGGAAGAGCAGAAAAGATAAAGAAATAAGTATCCTTGTAACTATATGTAAGATATTTATACACCTATAGGTATGCACATGAATGAATAGAGGTACTAGTTATATATTTGCTTAGACTTTATGCGTGTACTACACTATCTGTACGAATAAAACTATCTATATAGACACATAACACATATCTGTAATTTCTAGCGCTGAAAAGATGTATAAAGCATTATCGGGTAGAATGTAGCTTATAGCTGTAAAGTATAGTCGAAGTTAGAACAGAAGGATGTGCCTAGAGACATGCAAGTAGAGATTTTAGACATTTTGTATTGAAAGAGCAAGTAATCGATAGTTTAGTGACGCCTTAGATACGAAATTTTCCGAACGACAGCTGCTACATGTAGACTAGTAATGTGTGTAATGCTGACTGAGTTAGTTGAAAGAAGTATTATGTAGGTACTAGAGACTAGAGTACCTTTTGTAATAGCAGAAAACCCGTAGTCTATAGTTATACACAGAAAACACTACACTCTGCTAAAGTGTTTCCAACTTCTAGTATATCTAGTATTACTGATACATTCTAGTATGCCTTGGCTGGTTCTATCTAGTTGCCCAATAGAACAGACGAGTAGAGTGAATGTGTGTATGTGTGTAATGATATCTATATTTACAACACGATAGAATACATACAATAATACAGATACCTACCTATGTATAAAGTATAAATTTATTTCTTCATGTTATGCACACTTACCTTGCCTAGAATCTAGATATATGTATGTACTACACAATACACTTCTATTCGCGTAAATGCTAGGTATAGAAACCACAGGCAGATCCAGAGCTCTCATACAACATGGATACGTGATTTGTATGTAATAGCAGCACTCTAGCACTAAAGACACAACTACTACATACAAGTATATATACTGTGTAATAGGAATATAAGTGTATAAATAGTAGGAAAAGCACATGATGTTAGATAGGAAGTGAGTGTATAACGCTGGAGAAAGTTTCAGGGGTTGGGGATTGTGAATTTGGAGGCGGATGCCTTAAGTTGTGCCCCACCAAACCAACTCCGACCATAAGAGTAGGTCACACTCAGACAACACCAGAAGCACAAGAACACACAGTCAGAACCAGAGGCGAGCATGAAGAGTCCTGTATTGTACATACATGGGATTGAGCATAGTACATGCTACATGGTGGTAGTACTACAGTGGTGGTGGTCGTGGTGCCCATGGATAGACCACGATGTGATACGAAACGATGAGAGAAAGAAAGAAAGCTGGAAGAGACCACCAACACACACACCGGCACTACTTCCAGCACCACCACACCAGGAGTACTAACTTGAACGCTTGAGAATCGCTCTAAGCTGTACTAGGAGAGTATCGTAGCTTGTGTAATGTATGTGCATGGTTGTCGTGCGACAACTAAACTCCTATTTCTCCTTCTACTCCAACACACAGCTTTCACATGCTTTGCTATGCAACTAAAGTACCAGCCATCCCGTGCGTGGTACGGCCACGGCAAATCCAGAAATGCCCGAATAGCAGAAGCTGCTGACTTTTTTAGTGTGAGACACAAACACACAGGCTATAAAACTAAAGCCAGACCACACACACACACTACACACAGAGAAAGTCGTACTAAAAGACTTTTCTCTTTCTCTCACTCTCTCTCTCTCTCTGATGTTCTTCTGTGTATATGGCATACAGATACGAAGAACACAAAATGCAACGACTGTTTGCACTTTTACTACAAATACTTGGGCTACTGTACTAAAACCGAGGAAGCATACAGCTGCCTCCAATGCTTTAATAGCTCACAGTCTAAGTCTAAAGCAATTCTTCATTTCGTATCATGCTCCTTTTCATTCCATCCATTCAGCATTATAATTCCCTTGCTCTTACTCAGAATTCTCCTGCCAATCAAACTCTGTGTACCTTGCATTATATTACGACATATTTTAGGTATTGGTGTATTATTACCTACGTAGCAGTGCAATAGGACCAGCATTCGTCTTTTACTAGTTAGTTTAGTGTATTTGTACTACCATCGTTCACCTTTCCCATGTATTCGTGATGCATTTCCAATTTTTTAAATACCACTTTCTTTCTTTCTTTCTTTCTTTAGTTGGTTCTGGAGTGTATAGATTTTGTTACTTGTTCGCTTAGAGACTAAAAATCTAAAAAAGTGAATCGATTTGAAATTCATTTTTAGTTTCTTTCTTATTGGATTTGCAAATTGGCACAACACTTAGAGCTAATAACATGCAGAATGTGAATGTGATGTGTTCCTTTGGCATGCTGCTACAGATATCTTGTTAGTATGTACTGGTGATGGTACTTGTGTGCTAGGAGCACTAAGAAAGAGTTATTAGGTATGCATATGTGAGTAAATATTGTAGTGGTGGAGAAAAGTGGTGTGTGGTGGTTGTGGATGGTGTGTGTGGAGTATTTCTAGCATTATAGTGAGCATTGAAGCAAACTGTTCAATTCTCACAGTACACGAAGCAATCAGGGAAAATTTCTCGCATGAGACTTTCACTCGCTTTCATTGCCTTCTTCTCACTCACACAACTCACAGAGTCTCTTTCTGTACTTCCCTGTTCAACTCAACTCTACCCGATTCAACTCTACCCGATTCAACTCTACCCGATTCAACTCAACTCGCCTGTATTTCTCTCTGCTCAAGTACAGATAGTCATCGCATGCCTCCCGCTCCTTCCATGCACATACACACAAATACACATAGAGTCTCAACTCTCAACTGAACTGAACGCAGTCAGTCAGAGTGAAATAATAAAGGCACCTTGTTCTTCAGTCTTGTTCTCAACACAAGAAGGCAACGGATCTCACAGCAACTGCTCCTCTCCGTCTGCCCTCGTCTCCAGTGCACGTTTTCCATTAGATTACATTGATTTCTTTCCATTATTAGCACTCGAACAACACCACACAAGCACAACACACTTGACACTATACTACAACTACCACAAACCAAATTCAACTGATCTGCT
Source organism: Pogonognathellus longicornis (assembly GCA_034694085.1). NCBI lineage: Eukaryota > Metazoa > Arthropoda > Collembola > Entomobryomorpha > Tomoceridae > Pogonognathellus > Pogonognathellus longicornis. The sequence goes on along the minus strand of JAQFYB010003775.1, from coordinate 6,080 downwards.
TCACTACAACACAGATATTAGATATACAACCGCCCTAAGAGAATACAAACATCCAAATAATATCCACACACACGTACACCTATATTGCATACAGATTCAACTACCAACCAAACGACTACCTTGCCTTGTGTATTGCCTTCCCTTCAAATGCCTTGCCTTGAAGAGGTATAAAACTAATACACCTCTGTCTGGTCTGTCAGTGTACATTGTGTGTACTTGTATTACATTATACCACCAGAGAGTGAGAGACTGACTCTAACTCGCCTGCACCCTTTGCACTTTCCAACATTAAACACAAACTCCACAGCAACTCTCAAAGTGTAGTAAACCACTCGTCGTGTCGTCGTCGTCGTTTAGTGCAACTCTTCTTCCTTTCCTCCTCCAATCTCTTCACAGTAAGTAAATACTACATCTAATAGTAATAATATACTCTATCTAAAACTGTTTGTGTTTACTTTCAGGATTTAGTACTGTGTGTTCAATACACTATGATAGCACAATGTTATAGGATACAGATACAAGCAGGGTAATATTACCAGGGAGAGCAGAGTTCACAAATGTAGGTACACATTTATTAGAGTACCTATTTAAGCAATAAATAAATTTTATTTATATTTTTTGTAGTGTAGATACACCAGGATCCTGCAGGAGTATCGTTTGTATTGTAAGTTCAAGTTAGGGAGGTATAAATTGTAGTATGTAGTGTATTACAGATAGTGTATAATATTGCGTTGGATGTGTCGTAGATGTCTACAGAATAATATTAAGGCATTATGGTTGTGGTAAGACTATTTGTATTAAGGGATTCCTTTTTATTACATAGCTGTTCTTCTGTGTACCAGACAGATGTACATGTACTGCGTTAGTACTGTGAGAAAGTCTCAAAAAGTCTATTGTAATTCTGCAGAGTCTCTGGACACAATAAAGGAATTAAATTTCTAGTCAATTCCAACCGATTTCGAAAACTGCTTGCTTATTAATTCCCTGAAGACTTCCCTGTTTCAACCTTCGTTTAGACTGTCCCATGGTTGTATGTCATGAATGAGAGAGAAAGAGAGTCGCAGAATTACTAAGTAATACAAATACTACACTGCAATTACAATAACAACAACAAGGACATAGATAGATTTCTAAGTATGTATTTGCCATTCTGTTGCATCAAATACGTATAATTTGTATTGTAGTAATACTGTCTAGAGATTATGATTTAGTGTATTCGTATTCTGCTTATATTACATGTATAAACACAGTACAACACACGTTACACAACCATATTCTAAAACGAGTATATACCCAGCACAGAAAGACAACAACAAATACAGTTAGTAGTTTCGTCTCAATCATTATTGTCAGTTTAGCATTTATAATACAAGCGATAATTATGCTACAAGAACAACAAACAAGCAATAAGTCTATGAATGCAACGGACGGACGTATTCAGCTACTGATAACACAAGCCACTGAAGCTTTTGTCGATTTCTTTGTATTTATCTCTATATAAAGAGTGCTGCCGTACGACAGTACGAGTACAGTGGTATCGGTGTAGTATTTATGTTTTACTTATGTATTTAGCAATAGTTATGCGGTATGCGTATGCATGGTATGACCAATATAATGCAATACACAATCATTAGCTATTCTGTTACTTAATAGTAGGGTAAGTAGTACTATTGCTAGAATAACACGAAATGCTGGTATCTGTATTACTGCTTACCTTATTGATTTCAACATTGCAAGTGACACAGGATGTTTTAGGATATAAAGTACACACAAATGAAATGCGAGCCGTTTTTGTGTAGTGTATTATTAGCAGATTACCTTGTGTTCTGTTTCGTTGCATTCTTCCAATAATAATCAACCTTGTAGACTTCATGGTAAGGGAAACCAATTATTGGTTGTTTTGTGTGGTAAATGTGTTGATTGCTTGGGGGAAACCGGAAGTTTGTTTCTTACTAGTTTACAGTTTCAGAGCATTGATAATAATTGCCCTATACAATTGTATTTAAGCAAACCCTTGCGTAAAACGCATTGATTGCTTAACTATTACACACAGTATTAGTAAGTGGTAAGTTTGCATGTGACATATTGGTTTCTATTTACACACAAAACAATCGTTCAATAGGTTTCCTGTGCGAATTACTATAACTAAGGAGTTGGTAGAGTTAAATCGATTTTAGCTGTGCACGTGTCATGTAATGTAACGTTTATAAAAAGTGTTCAGACAGTTTTTTGTGTCAACGGATTTTTGTAAGAACTTTTGCACATCAATTCATTTTTTAAAGTTCAGTATAGGGGACAGGGGAAAGTATTAGCATTTAGGGCTTTGTATGTAATTATTCATTCATAGATTTATTCTTTTGAATCTTTTGTATAAAATTGCAGTGTGATTCTGATTTGAATAACAATGGATTCATTTCTTACAGTTTGACGGAATCACATAAGATAAATCATCCCTGGAGTGGATTCTTGAGAAATATTTCTACAATTGAAGGTAGTTTAGCAGTTGACAGTAGGGATTTGTAAAGACTTTGGAGGTGTTGACTTGTGCATTTGAAAAGCTTCGTGTTTATCTTCCACTCATACGTCAAGAGAAAAGTGATGGAGACGAAAAACTAAGGAGTTAAGAAATAAAATGGAAATGAAGCAGCTTAGGTAGTTTTTGGGTGGATGGTGATGTGATGTGAGCATTGAGGCATGAAGCACGTGAAAGTTTTGAAAGTTTAGACTTTACTTGTGCGAGTGTGTTCTTCTACGTATCTCTGTCTGTGAAATGGAATTTGGCTCTTGATTTAAGATTCAGTGTCCGTTTGGATGGAGAAATGGAACGATGGATGATTTCTGCAGTAGTGCAAGTGCCCAGCAGAAACGAACTACATTTCAACGAGCTGGAGGTTCCAAGAACCCTCATTCTTGGACATCATCGTCTACTTCGCCAAAAAACACAGTCGACTCTTCTTTTATAGCCCATGGCGTAGCTGACGACAATGAGATACTCGTTGAGGATGAAAGGCCCGTCCTACCTGGAGTCCCCATTCGAGCTGCCAGTCTTCCAGCTCTTGTCAGACTATGTGTTCAAGCCTTCGGTGAGAATTCCTTTCATTCACATCTCCATTTTTATTTTTTATGCATATCTAAATATCTTCAGCAGATACTGCATCAAATTCCCTACAACTACTACACATAAAATAAAATACTCTGTGTAGAGTGTACCTATATTAACTCTACTATACACTCACTAACTCTACTAGCTAGTACATACCTATAGAGTGGAATGTCATGTTTCCCATATTGATGTAGTCATCCAAAAACATTTTCCCATATGCCTCCCAGGGTCGACCACCACCGTCATCGTAAATTCATGTAGATAGGTAGATAAAGTACCAGGAAGATAACAGGTAAAAGTTTAAAAGCCACCCAGGCACGTATTCAACATTCCGTTTTATGTACTACCCGCTTTCTCTTCCTTTACTTTTACTAGGAACCCTCCAAGCAGCTTACTGTTGAAATTAATAAAACTTAAATCCTTCTCTTTGTTAAGAAATAATTTAACTTCTCAAACTAAATGGTGTTCTCCAAAATTCCGTAGAATCTGTACAGTGATTGCTATGTCCTTGATGTTATGATTTTTACTATATATACCTATTTATTTATAATATGTATACATAAATACATACATTGCAGAGGTGCGACCGAAAAGATTATTTTTAAGTTTGGGTTCGATGTGCGTTTTGCATGGACATGAAAATAAGATTTGGTTCGGTATGCCATATGCCTCTTGTACACAGAGAAGTTAAGTGAGAACTCGATATAGCTCTTAATACATAGAACGAAACTTTAAATTAGTAGCTGTACACTGCACATACCCAAATCTGAATCATCAATTCAATATTTGTAACATACCCAGCCAACTTTAGTTTTTAGCAGAGCCAAAGTGGTTCCATGTGTACTGGTTAATGTATTAAATCTTAGGATGCGACATGCGACAGAACATGTTTTTGAGTTCGGCTCAAAAAAATTCCTATTTAGCATTATCCTATGGAACATTTTCAAAATTATTATTCAGTTTTAGTACAACAAGCTGGACAGAACACTTTCGGTTCAGTCGCACCTCTAATATGAAGGTACACTAAGATTGTGTCATTTTATGTTGTTTCATTGCTACGTATTGTTATTGCACTGCAACCATACGGTTTCTCAGATATCTCACCGATTCTAAAAATGTTAAAAATCAATAAATGTTCTATAGCTACTATTTACATTTTATACACCTATAAATCCTACAGAAGTAACTTTTCCGTTCAAAAAGCTTTCATATATTTGTTTCTCACCACAAAGTACTCGTAAAAGCGTACAAAAACGTAATAACAGAATTGCTATTGCTTCCTTTAAGACATTGGTTCACTTTTGTGTCTTCTTCAGTCTTCTTGTGTTTGAATAATATTCTTCTGGTGAATCACCTTCTGCGTATTCAAACCCAGCACACACTTTCTATTACCTCGTACCTATATTGCAGCTTTACTATTACTGTTCTGTTTACTAATAATATATGTTCATGTTAAGTCTGTGTCATTCTCCTTGTGTTTTGACATCCTTTGTGTTTTATTTTCAGTCACCATACACCCCACAAAGAGATACTATTCCTGTACAAGATCTTTGGGAGTTTTTCATGATTTTACTTTAAGTTAGCTTAGAGCTACATATTTGTATCACAATACAATACCATAAAGGCAGACAAGTGCGCTAATGCTACAGAATCACTATATAAGACTTACAATACTAGACATTTGATACAAGGGAAAATGTACTCTTTGTTTGTAGTAGTCGGCAGAATATTTGTGTATACACAAAGGTTTTACAATGTACATTGTAGATGTGTACATAATATGCTTGCCTAAGGTATTTTTACTACATCATCATTCTCCACATCTGAAGGACGTGAACGGAAGCAAGGCTTTTGTTCGCGCACGATTAACATTGGCACAGACAGTCAGAGAGTCAGACTCAGACTTTGTTCATTCTATAAGACGCAAAGAATCTTGTCCTGAGGAAATAAGAGGTAAATGCCAAATGCTAAATTGTAAACAAAAACAATGAGAAAAACATTCCTCCACGAACGATACGCTTTTTACAGATCTTCTTTAGAATGAAGACTTTTTAATGAATGACTGTGTTGTTCGGTTTAGTCTGCAGGGCAGAGACACAAGAATTGCTTACAGTGAAAGCGTTCAGACGTGAAATAAAAGTGGGGTGAAAGCGAATCATTAAAAATACACGTGAATCAGAAAATAGTATATATATTAACTGTAGCGTGGCTTTCATGGCTAGTAGGTAGCTAGATCAACGTGATTTTTTTTTATTCTGCGTAGGTACTTCACAAAAAAAGAAGGTATAACACGAAACCAGTTATTAGAGGAGTAAATTATGTAGCATAGGTAGGTATTGTATCAATAACCCTGCCCTTGCCCCTTCATAGTTTTAGACCTCACGAGGTCTTATTTGATTCTATCTCTAAAATGTAAAATAGCCATTTCCAAACAAGTCATTGAAATGATTTCTATTCAAATTCTTAAGCTAAAAAAGGACTTAAATCATTATACTAACTTAATTGAGCAATTTTTAAGGCGATATTTTTGTCTTATGTAGCTAATTTATGTTAATTAATGCATCTTTAATAGGTCAATCATTGTATGATACAACAATTATTACACATGTACAAAAATAAATGTAGTTGTCAAAAGTATGTGCTGTGATTCAAGACTAACAAAATAAGTATGTAACAGTTCTATTGAAGATGAAAGTACCAACAGCCGAAATACTTTCAAATAAAGTAAAAGTTATCGTTAGTTCGAAATTTTTGTTCCCTTGTATAGTGTTTAGTTCATAGTTATGATTTCCAAGTGTAGAAAAGTCTATAGAGTTGTATGTATTACTAATTAAGTTCTTATAAGTTGTACGGGCATGAAAATAAGTATGACGGGTTTCTGTAATAGAAGCACCCTACCCTACAAGCTACCGATCCAAACCAGAGACCCAGAGATGGTAATGTGTTTCTCGAATGAGTATTTGCAGTTTTGCAGTAG
>JAQFYB010003774.1:0-18306 GCA_034694085.1 Pogonognathellus longicornis | reverse complement strand
CGAGGCAGCTTGTGTACCCTCCTGTTACTTTAGGAGGGTAGGGAGGGTAGGAAGGGTGGGAGGGTAGGAGGTTAGGAGGGTAGGAGGGTAAGAGGTTAGGAGGGTAGATATCCCGCTGCCTAAATCCAGCCGGGAAGTGTTCAAAAAAATCTTGTAGCTAACAAATCAGTTCCAACTATTCCTACAAACAAAAAACGTCGCATAAAGGGGTCCAAAATTCAACAACCGTACCAGGACGATTCTGAAAGTGACGAGACCCATGAGGACCCAACGCCAGCAAAGGATGACCAATTTAAAATAATAATAGAACAATTAAAGCAGTTACAAGGATATATTACCAAAATTGAGAAGAACACAAAGTATCCACTCCCTACAAAATGAAAACCAGTTTTTAAAAAATGAAGTAACAATGCTAAAAAATAAGGTCTACAAGCTGGAATCTGACAATGACTATCTCAACATTGAAATGCGTAAAAGAAATCTTATTATTTTTGGCATCGAGGACTCAGAAACAGAAAACAAAAGTGAAACCTGTGATAAAGTGGCCTACATGCTAGAAAAAGATTTGGGATTGACTAACATTGACATTGTCACCGCCTACAGATTATCTAAATACACAGATAAAAAAGCAAGACCTATTCGTCTACAATTACTTCTTCAAAGTGATCGTGATCTAATTTTGGAAAACAAGAACAAATTAAAAATTGCCAAACTCATGACAAAATACACCGGAGCTGGAATCTTCATAAACGAGGATTTGCCCCTGAACACCCGGATGTCTAGAAAACTTCTTCGGGACAAACTCAGCGACGCGATTAAACAAAATTTGGTTGCAAAGATCGATTATTCAAGAAATATGATCGTAGTTGATGGGAAGAGTTTCAGAGTAGTCAACAGAACACTTATCGAAACCAAAGAACCGACTCAACCATCTGGCTCACAACCGGCACAAACCTCGTCTCAGGCTCGTTTTTTATTAACTCCAAATCAAACTCAAATCCTAATTTAAAAACAAAAATTTTATATAAATTAAATACATGTCACTTAAATGTACAGTCAATCAGAAACAAACAGTTAGTAATTAATAATTTACTGATAGACAATAACTTAGATATTTTGTGTTTCAGAAACTTTCTTAAAAGAAGGTATATCATCTCCAAAATTCACAGAGTACAAGTTTGAAAGAAATGACAGAAAACATAAAGAGCATGGTGGTACTGGAATAATAATTCGTGAGTCTTTAAAATACAGTAAGTATAAATTTAAATGTCAAGATAAGCTATGTGACTCAAACATTGAAATCTCTGCAGTTCAAGTACAAATTAATTTTAATAAAAGTTTTATTGTTCTTTGTGTGTATCGTATACCAAAATATTCTGTCTCTGATATAAATAACGACATGGAAATGTTAAATATTTTATTTTCCGAACTGAAAATAATATCAAAAAATGTTCATATTTACGGAGATTTTAATCTACCCACAAAAAAACCATACAATAAACTTAATCATTTATTAGTGAGCTTTGATATGACTCAAATGGTTTGTGAGCCTACTAGAGGCAAAAATATTTTAGACTTATTTATTACTGACAATTTAAGCAATATTAGTAAAGTTTTTGTACGTAATCCACACATCTCAGACCACAGTGCTGTCTCTGTTAATATTGTGGTGGAGAAGTTAAATTGTAAAAAGAAACTTATACACTTTAGAAATTACAAAACACTTGATACATGTAAACTTTCAGAGGAATTTGATTCGTTCGCACTAAACGAGGATTTTGATTTATTCACTAAATGTAATGCATTAATAAAAAATGTACTATCTCTGTTTGATAAATATGCTCCGATGAAAACTAAAAATATTTCTGACAGGACAGCTAAGAAAATAATATCTAGTGAGACCAAACAATTAATTAAAGCAAGATAAAATTTATGAAATGTACAAAAAACAGTCTACTGTTTATAATGATGAGGAATATAAAAAATTATGTAAGCATGTCAAATCTAATATATATAAAGATACCAAGGTGTACATAAATGATGATATTCGTAAAAACGGCTTATTTCAAACTATAAATAACTATGTTGATATAAATCCAAAATATGATACTGATTGTGATTGGATGTAAATAATATTAATGACTATTTTGTATCTATCTGCTGTGATAGAAGTACGGTACCTGAAACTGAGTTTCCTAGACCATCCTATCTTCCTGCTGTCCTTGACAAATTTGAATTCAAAATACTTGATCCAACTGATCTTTCAAACGCTTGGAAGTTGTTTAAAAAGTGTCAATCAAAATCACTTGATGCTCTTAACATGAATCCAATTATGCTAACTATTTGTTTAAAAAATTCAAATTTTAAGGAGTACTTATGTTCTATTTTTAACCAATCTCTAAAGGAAAATGAATTGCCTACTTTCCTAAAGCTTTCTAAAGTCGTCCCGATTCCAAAAATACCAATTCCTAAAGAACCATGCCACTTTAGACCTATTTCAATACAAAGCAATCTTACCAAATTACTAGAAAAATGTATCTTTCGTCAACTTTCCAATTTTGTAGCTGAAAATAATATACTATCGAAACATCAATTTGGTTTTCAGAAAAAGCACTCAACTACGCATGCAATGTTAGCTCTTACGGATCATCTATTCAAAAATGTAAACTCTAATAATATCTGTGCTGTACTTGCTCTTGATTTAGAAAAAGCGTTTGACAAGGTTAATCATCACATTTTGTTAAAAAAATTATCATGGTATAACATAAATTATAAATGGTTTGAATGTTATCTAAATAATAGATCCCAATTTGTACAACTTAACTCCAACATTTCCGAAACAAAAAATATTTTCACCTCAGTTCCTCAAGGAAGTGTACTTGGCCCTCTATTATTTCTTTTATATATAAACGATTTACCATTATGTATTAAAAACTCCTTGAGTATTTTATTTGCAGACGATACACAGTTACTTGTTTGTGGACCCCCTTGTGATATTGAATTATTGCTAAATAAGTTAAAACAGGATGTTGATAGTATTAAACTATGGATGAATAAGAATAAGATGTGTCTGAATATAAACAAGACGAAAATGTTAATTGTTGGTAAAGAGAGTGTGTTAGATACTTTAAAAAATGTTTCTTTACAGATGGATGACGTTATTCTTAAACCTATAAATTCCATGAAAATCTTAGGCCTTCACATTGACAAAAACCTATCATGGTTGACTCATATTAAAAATGTTAACATTAGGTGCAGTAACGTTTTACGATCAGTGTACCCACTAAAGAATTTACTTGATGAAAAAAATAGATTAATTTTAATGAATGCTTATATATTGCCTGTTATAAACTATATGAGTGTTATTTGGGCTACAAGTAATTTATGTAATGTAAGAATAATTGAAAACATTATACGTAGAGCAGGCCGGTTTGTTTTAGGTGCCAAAAAATTTGAAAGTGTTCAAGACAACATCACCGAAATGTTAAATTGGCTTTTTCCTATATACATGTACAGGTTTGAACTATTGAAACTAGCCTTTGATTTAAATAATGGTAATTTTCCAATTTTTTTTAACAATCTAATTGATTTAAACAATTTTAATACTAGAGTAACTAGACAAGGTTCACTGAATTTTGTTCATGATACTGTATTTGGCTCTTTTGGTAGACGAGCTTTCTCTTACCAAGTCATAGCTCATTGGTGTAAATTAAGCGATGAATTGAAAAGTTGTCACTCTAAAACAAAATTTGTCAAAGATGTGAAAACGATGTTACTTAAGGAACAAAAAGACTTTAGTACTAGTCTAAATAATGATAATGTATGTGATCTTCCTTGTATTGATGCAGTAGTACAATCAAACTAACAGTTTTATAATTTTGTTCATATACGGTTCTTATACATTCATAACTATTCCTAGTATTAAATGAACTTTGTGATTTCTCATTGACGATGTCAATTTCCTCTACCTTGAGGGTATCGTCAATTATAAATAAATAAATAAATAAAAATATAGCTAAACTAATTTAAATACTCCATTATATTATCTGAATTAACAAATCTGCAAATTAACAATTTGTTTAGACTCATTCTGTTTTGTCAACGTTCGCAGTGGTTATTGCAATTATTATGGTCGCCTTCAACAACGGTCATGTCATCACGGGAGCTCTAGGTAAGAATTTAATCACAATTTATTTTATTCTTCCCTGCTTAATGATTGTGTTGCATTATCTATTGGTGATCTCAATAGCATTCTAAATTTTTTGCACTAATCCATTAACGCAGGCACTAGAATCTTTGCGGGGTACGAGGTGGCTTCGTTGAAATTGACTGGCGTATTTTGTTTGATGAAAATTTGCGCATCTTGGAGTCTCGTTAAAGGAACTAACGATGTACCTACTGTATTTTGATAAATATTTATACATAATTCTGGAATATTATTATTTATTATTGTGTTTTGATTAGCGATAGGTTCTATTCGTTTGAATTGTCTTCCATTACAGATGGTAGATGCTCTTAAGGGATTGCTGTATTGTCGCATTTGGCGCATACTAACAGCAATATTTGTTGGCGCACGTATAGGCATGTGTAATTATTGGATTACTCGAGAAACTGCGATTATCCCGGTCCCAGCCATGATATTAATTGTTTATTTAACAATATTCCAATTAATGTCAATCGTTTTCGTGACGCAGTACATACTCCAACTCTTCAAGAGATTGGTTATCTCTGCTAACAAACCGATCATCGCCCTCTAATAACCATAATCGCACGACCACCATGCAACTCAAACAGCATGTCTTTAACCCTGTTACTATATACTAATATATAATTAATTTAAAAGTTGTTTGAGGGTATTAATAATATATATTATAATTAAAATAATTTAGTTACATCTACACCAAAAATATGTGGTCCGTTTATGTGTGCTATAAAATTCCAATTAATGATTGGTCGGTTGAAAAAGCCGCTTTAGGACCCACAAATTAATATCTAGGGAATCAAAATAATTGATTTATGAAACTAAACTTTAGATTCAAAACAAGGATTTTCGAATTTTCGGTATACAACAGTAAATATATTCTCTTATAGTTTTAGAAAATATGCCTGGGTTAAGGGCTAAAATTAAATGTTCTTTATTGTTTATTCTTGAATTCCTTCAATTAAAAAAATTATAAATAATACTTTGTATATATAACTGAGCTTGGTGTTCAATCATTTTTATATCGATAAAATTGTTTCAACGAATGCATAATATACACATTGACATAATTAACATAATAGCCATGAGTTTTAGAGGTAGATATTTGAATTGACAAATAGCATAAAGATATGCATACATAATTCATTATATCTTCAAATCAAAGAAACAGCTCATAGTCATAATACAGGGTGATCCATCTACACTGTAATAGGGAAAATACATGGGCTAGGCCTTAGTTATAGACCTGTCTCAAAAATTTTATAGCCCATTTTAAATAAGCCACTATACATATCGTGTAGACCAGTGGCGTAGCCAGGCATAGGGCAAAGGGGCAATTGCCCCCCCCCCGAAATCCGGAAAAAAATAGGTTATTTTGCCCTGAAAGGGCAAAAAATCGCGAAAGTATATTTTTTTCTATTTCGTGGTAAGACGTGCCCTAGTGCCCTGCTGCTTAATCCAGCATTGGTTTGGGCATCCGTTCGTCCATGACCACTTATTAGAGGTTTTCGCAACTTCGTCCCTTGCACGTAGAAAATAAAATTTTGGCTTTTAATTCACAGATCGGACCATATTGCTGGTACGGAATTTTCTCTTATATATATTTATAACTAGGTGGAAACTCACGGCCCTTCGGGCCGCACGGCCATAAGCCAACGAAATTAAAAAGTTATGGGGTAAATGCTGACAATAATGAATTAAAGCAATATTGCTATAAATCGTCAACTGTTGATATCGCCAATTGTTGCCGCATATCGGCAATTGTTCGCCATATCGTCAATTGTTGCCCTCTTGTCGTCAATTGTTGCCCTCTTGTCGTCAATTGTAGCATTTTGTCATCAATTCTACCCTCTTGCCGTCATTTGTACCTTCTTTTCGTCCCCAGTATCCTCTCTTATTTTAACTTGTATCCTCTTGTCGTCAACTTTACCCTTTTGTCGTCAACTGTAGTCTTTTGTCGTTACCTGTAGCCTCTTGTCGTCACCTGTACCCAGTTGTAGTCACTTGTACCCTCTTATCGTCACCTGTACCCTCTTGTAATCACTTCTCCCCTCTTGTCGTCTATTATTCTTTCTTGTCCTAGCTTGTACCCTCTTGACGTCAATGGTATCATCTTGTCTATCTAAAATTGCACGTAAACATGTCACAAGAGGTTGCATCGCATGACAGGAATATACATACAGTCACGTAAATATGTGACTAATGGTTTCTTTTTTACACACATCCTTCCGAACGAATGGATTGGAAAGGGTATGTTTTCTACTTGCCAATGACATGTTGAGCTTATATCATGATGAACGGGGTTATATCGTTTTTGAAAATGTCAATTTTTAGTTTCAAAAAGTTAAATCTACACTACCCCAATCTCAATTCACCTTCAGTGGTGAGAATTGCAAAAAAGTGAATTGGTTCTCCAAATGGGGGGTATATATATTTAACATTTTTAAACTGTTTGCCAGAGCATTAGGAGTCGATTGATACCCCATTTGTACCTGTTGTAACTTATAGTGTCACATGTTAGAGCCATATATATCTAAAAAATGACAGAAATGCAAAATTTGACCCTGAACAACTGGTTGACGTGGGAGTCATTGGGTCTTCCTTCGCTACTCAAACTATGTCAGGAGGCATGTATCAATCACACATTAGAGTGTTATCGTTTTTTACTTATAACTTATAACGTATAATTTATAACTTATAACTTATAATTTATAAGTTATAAGTCGAGTTTCGGATGGTTTCGGTGTTATGTTGACGTATAATTATAATTATATGTCAAACACTTTTTGCTTGTTAACTTATAACTTATAAATGTGGATCATGCGCATCAGTTACAGTCTGTGGCAAACATGCAAAAGCTGCAGATCCTGGACTGTACAAATAAATGTGGATCATGCGCATTGGTGACAGTGTTTGGCAAAGATAGCAACATCCCGGGAATTTTAAATTATAAGTGATAAAACCGATGTATGAAACGATAACTCTGATCACTTATAACTTATAACTTATGATTTATAACTTATAATTTATAAGTTATAATTTATAAGTTATAAGTTAGCGTCAACGATATCACCCTATTAAATGAATTCCGTGCGTTATACCTCTTCTCTTAACAATTATATATTCCCTTGAAATTTTTTCTTCCAGTTTTAGTTCCCTCTAAATTTTCTATTTCGTCTTACTTTTAACCCCTATCTGCCAATGAAAGCTGCAGTATAATAAAAAAATAATCCATTTTATCACCGACATATAACTTTACGCTTAATGATGTATACTTTGTAGAAGCTGTAGCTTGTAAGTAGAACAGTTATTGGCTGGAGCCTTTTTGGTATACAAATTTCTTCATGTCTCTCGTCATCATTTGCATTCTACACACATGTCGTTACATACATCACTTTCTGTCAATAACTAATTACCACGATATTAAAAAATTATCGGTTTAACCGCACTCTGCTTTTGCATTTTTTCCTGACGTTCAATGCTTACATGTATACTTTGTAGTTGGTATATCTAAAGTTACGACGAAGTATACACCATGATTCATGTTATTCAGTTCAGTTTTATAACTATTACAAGTTTTGAAGTTTTCCCGTTATCATTTGCATTCAGATTAATTTGCATATATTATAACCATTGAACAGCATGAATTAACTACCACAGTGTGAATATATAGTTACAAGTTAGTTCGCATGAAGTTTTACAATTCCTAATTCACTATACGTATTATGTATAAAATAAAATAGATGTCTGGTACTGTTGTTTCCCATTGATTCATAAGCATTTGTTACTAGCATTCATTTCTCTCGCTCTCCTACACGCACATTTAACTGCTTTAGTTGCTTGTCAGTCAGAATATTAAAAAATATCAGTTTCCCCCATTTAAGTGAAAATTTTGTGAAAGTTCGTAACAATGGAACCCAGGTTTATAGCTCGCATTATTGCTATCATTGATATGGTAAGTAAATTATTTTACGGCATGTATCCAAGCAAAATAATATTATTTCAATTACAAAATCTGCAAATTAACAATTCGCTTAGACTCTGTCTGTTGTAACAACGTTGGGACTGATTATTATGATTCTTATGGTCGCGTTCAACGTCAACAACGATCATGTCAGCTCGGGTTTTCAAGGTAGGAAATTATATAACAATTAACTCTATTCTTCTGAGAATAATGATTTTGTTGAATCCTCGAGTGTTGATTTTAATAGCATTCTAACTTTTTTGTTGCGCTAATCCATAAACACAGGCACGAGTATTCCTGCAGGACAAAAGGCAGTTGTGTTTACATTGACTGGAGTATTCTGTGTTTTGAAAATTTGCGCATCTTGGAGTCTCATTAAAGGAACTAACGATGTACAGTATTTTGATAAATATTTATAAATAAATTGTTAAATTTTATCATTATTAATTGTGTTTCAAATAACTAATTTCTATTCTTTTGAATTGTCTTCCGCTACAGATTGTAGAAATTCCTCATGGTTTGCGTTACTGTCGCATTTGGCGGGGAATAACAATATTCTTTGTTGCCTTTAATATAACCGTGTGCGTTCTTTGGATTACAGGAAAGACTGCGAGTGTCCCGTTACCGGCCATGATAATGACTGTGTGTTTAATAATATTCCATTCAATATCAATTGGTTTTGTACAGCAGTACATATACCAACTCTTCAGGAGAGCTGTCATCTCTGTTAACATACCCATCACCGCCACTTTATAACCATAATCCGAGGTCCCCCACTCGACTCAAACAGCATTTGTTTAGCCCTGTTATTCTTCATTAAATAACCGATATAAAATGTGTTTTAGAATGATAGTATGTTTTGTAATTAAGATAATTTAGTTCCATCTACCAAAATGTGTGGGCCTTGTAGTGGGGTATTATGGTCCATTCAATAGATTGTTGGTTAGAAAAGCCGCTTTATGTCCCACCAATTAATATCTGCTGGATCAATATATTGAATATCAAAATTAAACATTGGATTTTAAAAAATTGATTTTTGAATTTTCGGTAATTCACAATCTATTGGCGTATAATTTTAGAGTCTAAAATTAAATGTTTCTTTATTCTTTTATTCTTTCAATCAATTAAAAACAATCGCCGCTGTAAATATACCACTTCCTAATTAACCGATAGCTTGAGTTTACTGCTTTATCCTTTGTATTATAGTAGGCATGCTTGTAGAACATGTTATTAGATTCAGCCTTCCAGTGTTTTTAAGAATAACAATTTTTTGCGGTTTTCTCATTGGCATTACCATTCTGATTAGCTTCAGTCCATAAGTATTTAGTGTCATTAATTGTCTGTCACGAATGCAAATAATTCTCGGTATAGCCGAGCTTTATATTCGTGGTTTTTCCTATCAATCAACAGATTACGTTGAAATGATTCGCATAAGAAAGTTGATTACTGCTTCGTGCGTGGACAACAGTATAAAGTTATGCATGCCTAATTCATGATATCTCTTAACAAAGGATAATATAATAATAAAGAATGTTCCACAAATAAAAATAAATCTCGTCTTACCGATACAACCTGTCTTTACATTCGTATCTTTTTTCCCCTATCAATTAACCACAAAAACACAACAACATACTTTATGTTGAAATAATTAGCAAACAAAATTTGCTTACTTCTTAGAGTTTCATTTCTCATGCTTTGACAATAGTATAAAGGTATACATGTCTAATTCTTGATAATTGATAACTTTAAATAAATGAAATAGTTTCTACTGCTGCTTCTATTGACTCAGAGGCATCGAACACAGTATTGCAGGTTTTTAACAATAAGAGAATGACAGGTTTTTCTATTGATTAAGAGGCCTATTTCACTACACACAGTTGAAGCAGAAAGTTGAAGCCAGCTTAAACCGCCCACAAAGCGAGATACTCTAGTTGAATTAGTAGTCCTCTTCCTGATTGGCTGTCATATAACATAATTCATTGGCTCCCAATTAATAACAATATCAATAACTATTTCATCTAACATATTTCATTGGCTGTCGGTCGGCTTCAGCATTCGGCTTCAACTTTCAGTAGTAAAACTAGCTTCGTATTGAATACATACAAGCTGTCATTCTGTTATGCATAAAAGCTGCAATACTGTATTCGCTGACTCAGAGGCAATTGTATACCTACTCACATTACTCAATCACACAATTAGCAAATACTAAATTGCTTCAGTTGCATTAATATTGAAAAATATCAGTTTCTCCCATTTCTCCAGAACATTTTGTGAAACTTCGAAACAATGGAGCCCAGATCCATAGCTCGCATTATTGCTATCATTGATATGGTAAGAAAATTATTATTTTACAACTACTGTAGATTAAGATACAACTAAAATAATTATAATTATTAATAATTATGTCTGATATACACATTTTCAATACTTATATTATACCTAAATATTTTCTCATTTAATAAATTCTGAAAATTAACAATTTGTTTAGACGGTGTCTTGTATATTAATGATGCGGGTGATGGTAGATATTTTTATGGTCTTGTTCTACAACCAGCATATCAGCGAGTATTATGGAGGCAGAAAATTAAATTACCATTGGTCTTATTCGCATGAGCTTAAAAATTGGTTTGCATATTTGGATTGCGAATTACACAACATACCTAAGTTTTTTTTGTTGGATTAATCCACAAACGCAGATAAGGGAGGCGACAGTATTGAGGGGAGCCCGTGGTTTGAATTTACATGCACAGTCGTAATCTGTTGCATTAAAATTAGCGCATCTTGGAATCTCATTAAAGGAGCAAACGATGTGGGTACAATATTTTGATAAATATTTATAGCAAACTCGCGAATGCTTTCACTAACTATGTATTCTATTTTTTTGAACTGTCTGCTAATACAGATGGTTGATATTCCTAAAGGATTGCGCTACTGTCGGATTTGGTTTTGGATAACAGTATTGTTTGCTATCGCAAAGATTGTCATGTGTATTCGTTGGATTGCCGGAGATACTACAATTGAACCGAACGATGTCATGATATTCATTGTGTTGCTAATATTATTCAATATAATATCAATTGGTTTGGTGCAACGGTACATCAACCAACTCTACAGAAAATTGATCACCCCTATTGACATTCGCATCTTCGATACTTTGTGACCACAATCCAAGGTGAAACATGCAACTCAAAAAGCATTTCTTGAGCAGTTATTAACAAACTGAGTTAAAATTCTTTTTATGATAATAATATAGATCGTAAATAAAATCATTTTGATTCATTTAACAAAAAGATCTTATATTTCTAAATATTATGATATAGTCAATTCATTAATTTCTCGGCTCAAGTATTCGCCTTTAAGAGTGTATCTAGTGGCAGGGCACCAAGGCCCTTGCCTTCCCAAATCGAAAAACAGGTTTTTTACCCAACAAAAGTGCCTTAAATCGAGAAAAATTGATGGTTTTTAGTTTTTTTGCCTTAATTTAGCTACATTTTTTCGCGCTGGGCACGAAAATTTTCTTTTGTAATACAACTTGGACCTTGGTGCCGCCCTCGAAACAAAATCCTGGATACGGCCTTGTCTGCTTTAGGTCACAAAATTGTAAAACTACCTGATCAATAAGGTTGACTAATAAAAATCATTTTTTCAAACAAATGAATGAGCTGTTCAACAGTTTTTTAATTGCAACGGCAAAGAAGGGATGGATCGTGATGCGCATGGTGGATACTGCGCCCAGCCCTGTAAATGGTTGCTGTCAACCACAATTTCTCTGTATTCGTTAAAGGAGACATGCTACTTGAGTAAACCATTTGTATGCAAAATATGAACTACCTAGAAAGAAAATTTTGAAAATGTTAAACATTCAATTTATGTAGTACATATGTACTCTTTTTCCATTATTTTAAATATGCATTTGTATTGAATCTCGTAGAGGGTAAATAATTCACTCATTAACATAATTTATCGTACTCTAATTGGGAAATTCAAAAAATGGATTTCTTAATTTATAAGTGCAATTATTAATAGGGTTGCAATTTGTTT
The DNA here is from genome assembly GCA_034694085.1 of Pogonognathellus longicornis. Lineage (NCBI taxonomy): Eukaryota > Metazoa > Arthropoda > Collembola > Entomobryomorpha > Tomoceridae > Pogonognathellus > Pogonognathellus longicornis. The sequence continues at coordinate 6,100 of JAQFYB010003774.1, read as the reverse complement.
TACTGGTTTCACGAAATTGACGTTCAAAGCTACAATGTAAACATCTAAAATCACCAGTACCAAAACAAATGAATAATTAAATTATCCTGATGTGTATTTTTTTAAGTGCCTGATAAGAACATTGTATTCGTTCCCACAGTGCAGTGTTAGCATTACCACACTAGTTGCATGATTTATCTTATTTATGTTTACATTTTAAATATTCTAGTTAATCAATGCTGGTCTCGACTCTCGAGTCTCGACTAGTATTATCGGCGGAGTTGAAATTTCTGTTTTTTATGCCTCTGGGGCATCTGCTACAATAGTTTTTTACCAGGGCTGAGAGGTATTCGCTCTCTAATGAGAATCACACACGGCATGCAGATATATAAATACATAGATAGACTTCTTGCAATTTATCGCTTAATTATTACACATAATAGTGACAAAACGTTTCAACCCAACAGTGATTGACGTATCCTGGTGTATATTTTGTGCACAACTGTTATTGATAAAACTTTTACTTGTTTCTACTTCTACTATATTCGCTATGATGCAATAAAAATTTGTTTAATTTGTCGTGTTATTATTTACATTACAAATGTTTCATGTTTATCAGCGTTTAGTCCCGACAATTAGCCTTCACAAATGTAAACGATTCTTGGTAAAACACCTTTGCTCATTAAATTTGCTTTTTCTTATCAGTAAACTTTCAACGTTTGTATTGCCATTAGCTTAAAGTTATACCTATAATTCACGACGCTAAATCAAATGAATAATTTTTACATCTTCTTCCCATTTTATGAGAAGCAATCGTATTGGAGACACCATACACGGTTTTGTCCTTCATTGAATTGCATCATTTGCCTTTACATTAAAAATTATCTGTTTTTGTCGTTGAAATTTTTTTGAAAACTCGATACCATGGAGCCCAGGTTAATAGCTCGTATTATTGCTATCATTCGTATGGTCAATTTTGTTAAATATACTATTACAATTAAAACAATAAAATATATAATTTATTTATGTAGTTTTATTTGCATTTTATTTTTTCAATAAAATCTCTAAATTTATTTAGATACTTTCTTCTCTGACAACATTAGGGGTGATCGTCATATTTTTCATGGTCCTCTTCAACTACAACAATATTAGAAAGGATGAGGATAGTCAAAGTAAGAAAATTGTTTTATTTGACCAAAATTATTCTTCCCAGCTTAAAATAGTTGCTAGCAATTTATAAAGTACACATGCATTCATGGTTTTGTTGTTGGATTAATTCATTTAGCTATGAGTATTTTTTGGATTGCGTTGACACTCCTGGGCATTTTCTGCTTTTTGCAAATTTTTGCATCTTGGAATCTCATTAAAGGAACAAACGATGTAAGAAAATTATCAAAATATATTTTTTTCTTACAAAATATAAATTTTTATAACAAAAGTCGTAAATTGTGTTTGAATAACTAGGTATGTATTATTATTTTTAATGCATTGCTTTTTCACAGACTGTAGATGTTTCTAAAGGATTGCGTTATTGTCGTATTTGGCGTGGGATAACAGTATTCTTTACCGTGCTTCAGATAATTGGTTGTATTGGTTTGATTTTCCGAGCAAATGATTCGGCCTCAATTTCAGTGCCTGGCTTGATAGGTGTAATATTCAATATATTATCAATTTGGATTGTGCAAAAGTACATCAACCAACTCTATACGCGATTGTCTCTTCCGATGTAGATTATATATATATAGTATATAAATAGTAGTAGATAACTATATATGTATGCAAAAAAGATAATAGTATTATATAGATATATACTGGGCATCTATTGCTAACGTAGGTTTGAGAGAAAGAGTAATGAACTATCAAGAACCAAACAATATTTCTAAGCTTATTCTTTGAATTCATTACGGTGGTAAACAATTATGTGAATAAACAAATCAATGATCTTTTTAAATACCAACACAATTCACACCATTTTGTACAAATCATATTAGTGTTTTTATCTACGCACGAGTTCTCTATAATATGTAATATGAATATATATGTACATATTTATATTTATGTATATTACATAACATTTTATATATACATATTAATAACATATAATGCATGAGTAGAATTATTGATAGATGAATAATAACAACAATGCTTCTGATAAAAGGCTGACATTTTAAGCAAAACAGTATGACCATTAATTATTTTCACTAATATTTGTTTCAGACACTTTGAAATTTCACACATCATAATGTCCATTGTTAAAGTACTGTTTTCTACCAAAAAATTAAGTTTAATACCTACTATATACCTGTTTAAAATGCATGAGTAAAGCATACGCTGTAAAGAAATATTGCTAGTAAAACTTGTATTATTAGCCAAATATAATTGTCATATACTCATGACCAAATTCATTTTAGTCCGACCATGCATAACAAAGTATATATAATGACCAATATAATGACGCTATCAATATTTACTTTAAAGTGTGTAAACATTTAGGCTAAAGTTTATTGTTAATATCGGTATTTTGGTTATCGCCCTTTCATTTTGTCCATGGGTTTTCAACAGGCACATATCCACTAAGGGTTCTGGGAATGCTTAAGTACCTCTTACCCCAGATTTTTGAAACTTACTCTACATATTATTATTATTGTCATTTTTTAAATATCTCCACAATTAATTGAGTTGATTCTGCAATAAAAGTGCAATAAAATATCAAAAAATTTAAAGCACGAATTTGGCACGTTTACGCTGACTTTGGCCAAAATTTTTAAAACTGCTTTATGACAATGCTGAGGAATTTTTAGCATTTTTAGTTTATTGCAGGAGCATTTTTAGTTTATTGCAGGAGCATTTTTAGTTTCTTTTTGTGTCACAAAATTAAATACATCTGGTATTTTCATTTCTACATCTTATTTCAAGCACCTTCCCCATTCGAAAATCCTGGATACGTCCATGCATGGGTCTCAACAGCGCTATATATTGCCTTACAATGCATCAATAACTTTTCACTTTAGGCATATTTGGTTTTATTCTTGCGAGTTTTTAACATTAGTTGCCATAGTAGTTGCTGACCGTTGCGTATACTTTGCACACATTAATTATTTTTGTTGTGTGATTAAACCTTGCAACGTATGTATGTATGTGTTTAAGGTGTATATTGCTTAAAAATATTCTAATACAAGTGCCCCACTTCTATTGACTGAAACTATTTAGGTATATTATTCTACCCCCACTTCTAATGGAGACCAAACTTCTATTAGAGGCCCCAGTTCTATTAAAAAACTAGTCTACTTATTTTCTATTTATGCAACATTATATTCCATTACTTATTTATTTAGTTCATTTTTCATTGAAACAGTAAATCATTGATATTGCATGACAACTATCAATTTTGTATATGATACTCCACTTGTATTAGATACCCCATTTCTATTTGCTGAACTTTAATTCTTTGAACTTAAAACTAAATATTTTGCACAAAATGAAATAATGCATCCCATATATATTTAAAAGTACACGTCCTCCTTTTATTTCACTTTTTTATTAAAAAAATCAAAACTTAATTGTAAAATTATGATGCTGAAGCTACTACAGCAATTTCTCCATCTTCGCTGTTATCCTCACCGTCATCGTCATCATCATCGGTAGAAGAAGCAACAGGTGCAACTTCTGTAGCAGCCACAGCGGCAACATTGCCTTCCACAGGGCCCGGAACTTGAAAAATTTGAACTTGCGCATTGGGTCTTCCCACGATACCCAAATTGGCCCCTCCTTGCTGCTGTTGTTGTTGTACCCGTTGGTTGGATTGAACTTTCTGACGCTGACCTTGTCCAGGGTTGAAATAATTCAAATTACCGCCTTGATTGTTATTTTGTTGAATTTGGTTATTGTTAAAATTCTGATTCTGATTAACGTTTTCAATCGGTTGTTGGTATTGTGGCTGCACGAAATGGTGACTATCGGTATTTACCGGACCGTTGTTGAAAAAAGATGGGTCTTGTTCCTGAGGAACAACGTTAGGTCCCAGCTGTTGTTGATTGGCGGGATTGAATCTATTTGTAATTTTTTGGTTGAGTGCTGCAATTGGTTTATGTGCATCAGCTTCATCGTCTTCATCCCTAGGATTGGTTTGGCCAGCTGATTGAGCGGGAAGAATAGGTCTTCGTCGGTTGTTCGGATCTCCATCTAACTGATAAATTCCGGGTGGTTTACCAGGAACAGGTTCCTCAACGTCATAATCATTGGGAACATTCGGGGGAGAAATAACATTGGAGGATGCGACATTATTTACATTATTGGCAACAGGATTTCGGGAGCCTGGTTTGACTTTGTAGACGCCATTTGCCTGGTTCTGATTCTGCCATTGCTGTTGTTGTTCGTTCTTGTAAATAGCTTGCCCTGAATTGGAAGGCTCGTTAATTCCAAAGTTGTTGTTTGTGGCAGAATTAGAAAGTCCGCCTTGATTATTATTGTAATTTCCGATTACTCCTTGGTTGTTGTAACTTCCCTGCGATTGAGTATTAGGAAATCCACCCTGGTTATAGTTACCACCAGTATTTTGAACACCGTTGTTATAATTGCTATTTCCAGCATTACCATTGAAATTATTATTTGTTGCATCGGCGGGTTTTTTAAATCCGCCTTGATTGTAATTCCCAGCAGCTGTATTTCCAAAATCATTATTAAAATTATTATTTGATGTTGAGCCGGGATTATTAAATCCGCCTTGATTGTAATTTCCTGTTGCTGCATTTCCAGGATTGTTATTGTTAATATTAGTATTGGATGCAACTGCTGTAGGATAATTAAATCCGCCTTGATTGTAATTACCTGCTGCTGCATTTCCACCTGGATTATTGAAATTATTATTTGAGACTGCACCAGAATTGGCAAACCCGCCTTGGTTAAAATTTCCAGCTGCTGTATTTCCAAAATTATTGTTAAAATTATTGTTTGATGTTGACTCGGGACTATTAAATCCGCCTTGATTATAATTTCCTACTGCTAAATTTCCAGGATTGTTGTTATTAAAATTATTATTGTACGAAGCTGCTGCAGGATAACTAAATCCGCCTGATCCGCCTTGATTATAATTACCTGCTGCTGCATTTCCACCGGGGTTGTTAAAATTATTATTTGAAACAGCTCCAGAATTTGCAAACCCGCCTGCTTGGTTGTAACTTCCTCCACTATTTACGAAGCCTCCTGAATTTTGCTGGTTATTTGCAATCGGGTTATTATTAATATTGGATTGTTGGTAATTTCCCACTGAATTTTGAAATCCGCCCTGATTAAAGTTTCCAGCCTGATTGAAATTTCCTTGAGTGTTTGGGTTGTAATTGTTTTGGAAAGCATTAGAAGGCGCCTGATTGAAATTTCCGCCATTTGCAATTGCAGCGCTTGAAGCTGCTTGAGTATAAGAAGCCCCTTGTGTATTGGAGCTCGCAGGTTTAGCAGCGGGATTGTTAATTACATAAATGACGGATGTGGCTGGGGTGGTCGCTTCAGTCGCTTTTGGAGTCGTGGCTTGTGTGACTTTGAGTGGTGCAGGGGTCGTGAAAACACTTGCAACAAAATAGTCTGCAATTTGCTTTACTGGTTGTTCAAAAAACTGCTGAATTGGAGCAGTTGCCTGCTGAAGGTACCCACTCACAGTTTCTCCAGTGTCTCCAGGAATCACTTCTTCAAGTGACGAAGCAAAAAGCCCCAACAGACCGGATACTTCACCTGTTCCAGCGTCTCCTTCATCCTGTTTGGGAGATTTTCTCCTCACGATTTCCACTACTCCTTCTACCTACAAGAAAATCTTTAATGCACGTATGCCCTCTTACTGTAGAATATTATTAGCATCAATTGGGACATTTATTTGTACAGAGAGGGCAATAACTGTTTACACTGAAAAAGTTGCGCGTACATAATAAGCTGTTAATACAATAAAGGAACAATTTTACGTGACAGCATTTTGTTGAAAAAAGAACAAAGAAGGAGGCACGGTCAAGATGGGCGGAGTACCCTTGGTTCAAATTGCTCCAAAATTTGCATGGTGTTAGCCTTTGACATGTAGACCTAGTTTGAGTAGTACACCAAAAAAAGTTACCGGGCCGTTTGACCTCTAGAGGTCATT
>JAQFYB010003773.1:0-18306 GCA_034694085.1 Pogonognathellus longicornis | reverse complement strand
CGTAAGCAAAGCAATTACGAAATTTCCTTGGGCATATTACTAGCAATAAGAGAGATTCAGAGTACTTCCCCTCAAAGGCTAAATACTAAATAGCTATATTTATAAATATTTGGTAGTAATTAAGATTAGATTAAATTACATTCATATACACTCTAATATATTTATTTATATAAACCTTTTCCGATAATTTATGAACTACCTAATGATATTTAGAAAAAATTAGCTAACTTTGGTCAGTATGAAAGGAAGGAGATGTATAGGATAATGTATGTAACACATTATGTGTGCATGTATGCATAGTATAAAATGACCCTTGATAAATAGGGATATGCAGCTACTTACAGCCATAGTGTGCTTATAAGGGAGAATGATAACTAATCAATGATCCTGTGTAAAATTTATAGTTAATTGTGACCATTAAAGTATGTTAGTTCTGCACTGTATAGCCAGCTTGCAAGGCGGCATCGATGATGACAGTCATGTCTCACGTATATAATGACAAAACGTTAATAAATAAAGACAAATTGACTTAGGTGGTCATGTCATGTCATTCACTATTAATAAAACTCAGTCTCACTCCATACTCTTACGTACACACAACAGAACACATGCAGAAGACATAAAGTCACGTATAATTATAGCTCAAGTCATATTTTAATCATTCATTGTCAGTTAAAGGGTGAAAGGGCATCATGCTCATTGCACCTTATCTAAAGCTGTCTTTTTATCGACTTTTCTATCACAGTTTACGATTTAGGCACGGTGACTATTAACTTTTATAGCTCAAATACATTTTTCATTCCATATCGGACGCTTACGTGCTTCACTCTAATGTACCGACTATGTATAGAATGTATACATTCAGACATCCTGACTTGTTCCTTCGTGATGAAAAATGAGACACGGATACTATTGATTAGTTGCAAATAATTATTTGTGCCATGATCAATATCTGTAAAAGTGTAGCTCGTGTAAGTATTATAATGTGTTGCCATTTTAATTACAAGCTAGAATTTATAAAGAGACCAAATTGGTCAGTATTCCTAATGTTTGTGTTTTCGTCTTATGACTATAACAAGAAACATTATTTACATACCAACTTACAAAGTTTCATTGAGAATGGTGCTTGAACTTCGTCCGTGTCCTCCCAAACTCAAACTTGGAACACATAAAATGATTAATAACTCCATTTAATGCATTTTTGACTGAATAGACACTCCGTAACTCTTACGTGACACGATTCAATCATGTCTGCGTAATTCCTGAACTATTTCAACACACACAACAATAAACAATGAACTATTCTATGTATTCTATATTGGACTTGTATGAGCATACAACATACAAGAAAGAAAATGCTGAAGTAGCACCATGTGTAATGTAAAATGTAATGTAAAGAGAATGCATGTTCTCTTTACTTAGTATTCATCATTCTTATGTGTATACTACATAATGCAAAATTTGCAATGTTAAGATTGAACAGTGCAAGACATACCATGCCATGTACTAGTAAGAGAATTATCAAATCCTGGTGATAACAATGAAATGAAGCGATCTAAATATTCCATGATGCAGTATATGATTCTATACTTAGGAGAGCAATACACGCCTTGCTTTTTATAATACTGACTTCAATTAGCATTGCCAACCCAACTAAGTCTAAATCACGTCAAAGTGACAAAGACAACCACAACGTGTCATAGGAAAGATTTTTATGTGTATGTGTAGGCTATACTGATATCTGCATGGTAATGCTGAACAAACGTTATCTTTTTCTACTTTGAGCGTTAGGTTCATGGCATATGGACCGACGGCACAGTGCATGTACAGATAGTAGTACTGTGTAGTAGTAATTGGAGGAATCCTGGGCGGATTCTGTATGTGTACAAGGTAATTATAGGACATAATACTGTTTTAGCATATGGATAAGCGACGACAGATTAGGAATAGAATAATATTAATATAGAATTACATTGCCGACTTTAATCAGTCACTTGTGAATCTCCATACAGAGCTGTAGTGCTCCACTTGGTCCCATTCGATGCTAATTTCTGTAAAAACTGTACCCAAAAGGCTGAAAGGAGTGACTGATCTGTAATCTAATCTGTACCTGAGTTTAAAAAGTAAGATTTTCTACTTTCATTTTTCTAAAGAAGTGTGCATTTCTACTGGGTAGGTACTTTTTGTTTACATTTTGTAAACTCAGCAAAACTTTGAGTGTAAATTAAGGTAGAATCTTTTATATAAAGTACATACATGTATTATACCAATACTAAATATGTATAATCTGTACCTCACAACATACAATGAAGTGTGTGCATTGCATTTGCATATAAGTGGGTGGAAATATTAAACCAATACCATCAATACAAATCGTGATTAGTAATTTAGTCTTTGAAGTTCCTTGCCATATTCTTGGAACTGCTCTGCATTTGCAGAAATGGGTTGTGATACAAAACTGGTTGTATTTGTTATCTAATCAGAGATTCTGTGTTAACCTTTTCTGTAGAGATGTCACAAAATTGTAGCCACACTCGCAATCGACCATGCTCCAGTCATTCGACTAGCAGCTGCAGTATCATCAATGTCAATAATATCATCAACATTATTAACAGCAACAACCTCAGGAGGCCAAAGTCATGTAACTCCTGGCTTCGGACCACATTCTTCCTACTCATTTGCTTCGTACTCATTCTGGACTTGTGTGCTAATGTTTCAGGACATCCTCTCAAGTCAAGGGCAACACACGATTTAAGACATTCCAGTAGATCCTTATCCAGATTTCAAAGATCACAGAAACAGGTAAAATCAAATAATCTTTTATAGGTGCATAGTACAATTGACTATTTCTAAAATAAATGCTTTCGTTGCTAGAATTCTTAATGTGCATGACATTTTATGGAGTTAGATTTTAATTAGGCATTAAACTTTTTACACTGAGCCTTGGGGAATTAAAGGAGGACTTCTATAAAATTGAGCACTTTTTTTATACTTTTCAAGGATAAACTTGTAGCAAAGATGAATTTACAATTATTTGAAGATTAGGTTTAGATTTAATATAATTAAAGCTTTGCTACTTATGTAATGTTTAAAATTCATGATTTGCCGAGCAAAGTCTACAAAATTTTGTTTGAATACTTTTGTAGAACGTGGAAAACACGGATAGCGGTTTATCGCTTTCAATCGTCAGCTCTTTAGATGTTTTAAGACAAAACATGGTATTGGAAATGAAGAGACAACACATTCGTCACGCTAAACATAAACAAATAGAAACGAATAAAGAAATTCTAGACCGAATTGGATGACGAATCTACATTGCACACTTTATAGTGTCATTAAAAATTGAATTTGCATTACACACGGTTTCACACACACAGCTTTACATTGGATATCGTGTCGAAAATTGTTATAACAAGGACTTATAGGAAGATCGCAAGAAATTCAATAAAATGATAATTTGGACCCACTGAATGCACATTGCCGTGAATACTCAAAAGCTAGCAAATTATTTACTTACACCGCCCGTTGTTCGAATAAGTTAAGAAGTGTTGATAGTGTTGTCATCACTTTTGTCTCGAAATGCATGGCTTACTAAACGTTTTAGTCACTTAAAAGTTTAATTACCTACATTGGTCGGTATTATAGATGAAATCGTGTGCTTTATTGCCAAATCGTATTATACGTCATGTTGTTATTGTCTGTTCTTGTGCCACTACTACACATACCTACTACACAGTTGTCTGATAATTGACAAAGTTCCAAAAAATCTCTAAGTACATGTTTACTGAACCGTAATACTTTCTATCGGAGTGGAGTAGGTTTTATTGGGCACACGGACAATTTGCAAGTATTCCAGTCTGTTTAATCCTGTGAAAGTAATCGTATGGAATAAGGAAAGGTCGCAGAAACATGTAAAAATCAACAAGGCACATAGAAACTAGAACATTGGGCTTAGGTTTATGTCAGTTGTGTTATGTGAATGAATGTGACCTTATTACTTGCCAAGAGAACTGCTATAACATGCTTTCTTGGGGAAAAGTTTTTCCTTGTGTTTCCATCTCGCTCTTCTTGTAGCACTATATATATTTTGTATATGTCATGCCATTTTTAATTAAACTGAACTTAGCTTAGAAACCTTATTCAGTTCAAAGACTGACTTTTATCTCATTTGTTCTGGATATATTCACTAAACACTAAAAAGACGATATTATCACTCTGTGACCCTTTACACTGTTATTACCACCATTATATTACTTTCATTCACAAATCCCCTTTCTAATTGTGTCACATTTTAACTACCTAATTTGTAAATCCATGCAAAAGCAATCAAAACTAATTGCCTTACCTAATTCATTCAGACCAATCAGACTGAAAATACAAAGCCTTAAAAATCCTGTAGCGATGTACATACATAGTAGTAATAAGCATTTTTAATTGTTTGCGAATTCCTCACATAATTACGGCTGTCTGTGTACTGTATATTATAAATGTACATATCTGTATATATACCGCAAGTAAAATGAACTTATCTTTTATACATATACCTACTCCACTAATACAGTTGAACTTAATCATTTCATTTATTAAATTGATAAGTCATGTGCAATTGTAGTACATTCACGTGCTTTACCCGTTCAATTCATCGCACACATCAACAACCAACTGACTGTTATTTCATGCCAAAGCATTTTGTTTCATGAACGGTCGTGAGGACATAAGAGGGAGCAACGACATAACGATGTATAGGTAGAATCATCATAAACAACAGACATTGCAAAATCTTAAATGAGTTATTTATGAATGTATGTAGATAACTCCTAATCGCACACAGACAAACTATTCGTAGAATAGGAAGGATGTACCTTGTACCTGTTAAACTGTTGCTCATAAAGAAAACTATGCAAACCCATCCCTCAAATATTTAGCACAATTCTGTTGTTTCTTTCCGACAAAAAGTTTATTGCCGCCGCTCAGGACGCCTATGTTTAATGGTAGTTAGTCATGGAGTACGATGTAATTAGTCACAATGATCATTCTGAGTATGTTTATGTAGACAGTGTATTAGCATAAAAAACTAACCTTACTGTTAATTATGATAGATTTCAGTTATATATTAGCTAAGCTTACTGACTTACATACTACTAGTGTAAGAATACTCCTCATACTATGAGTCATTTCATTTTAGTCAGGAATGCAACATGCCGTAAAATATTTCTATAGGGTAGACCAACTGCATTTCCCAGCTATAGGTACTTCTATTTTCTTCATAATATTCTATTTAGATTTCCAAATGAATTGCGGCATCTTTTGCTCGTCGATTCGTTGTGGTACGAAACGTATTTTAATGGATTCGGTGGGGTCAACGATGAAACTGCTACACAGAAAAGTGACTTGTGTATATAGGTACGTTAATATTTATATTCTAGGTACTTAACATTATGTATTACAAAACATTTTGGTACTTATGAAAGAGCTATATATTAATGTATTGTATTTTGCAACCTAAATATAAACCTGACTAACTAGATTGGTATGAAGACAGACACATCTTTTGGTTCGCCTATGCCCCGCAAACACACACAGAGATACAAATCGTGTGACTCGATCGTTTAGTCTGAAGTCTGAAGACTCGAAGACAAAACCTTAATTTAGTTTTCATTTCGGGTTCAAGGCTATTTATTTTCGTCTGTATTCCTATAAGATTCGCCGACAGGCGAATTTCATTTTCGGATTGAACTACTTTTATCGAACTGATTGTGAACACGTATATACATATACACCTCACCTATACAGTTCTAAATCTATGTGTACACCCATGTTCTTTTGGTTCTTAGTAATATAATGCATGAACACCTACCCACATAATGTCCTCAAATGAAGTCAAACTGTAACAGACCAGACTCTTTTTCTTGCACAGTGACAGACAGTGCAACTACACCCCAAACCAAACACATACAACATGTAACAGTTAACACACGCTAAAACCTGAAGAAACTGTGTTAAATTTGCTACATATTCTGTGCTTGAAAGATACGCAGTTGTCTATTACGTTATAGCAAGTGTACTTCTACTACAGACAGAGTTCTGCTGTCAAGAATCAAGAGTTCGCCAGTTTTCCAGTAGTATTCCGTGACGTGTATAGTTCTACTAGACTGTAGTAGCTTAGCTAATAACACAATGATAATTTATGCACAAGGCAAATTTTATTTGTGTGCAATATTCAGTTTGTGAAAGTTAAAAATAAGTACCCACGAAACCTTGTTGTGAGCCATATCAGACGAACGTTTGTATTCGTTATAGAACATGGCTAACAGTCATTGACGACGAGTCTCATACATCTATAAAGAAATATACGGATACACTCTTCAACGGCCACACTCGTCACACTACTTTAACCAACACTGTTCTTCATGTAAATGCTAAGCTGGTAAAGTTAAATGGTAAATACACTTGTGACCGTGACTTGGGTATTAGCATACATTTCATTCACTAATAGGATTTTTTAGTAATGTATACTATCAATGACATTTCCATGAAAGGTGTAGCTTATACAGATACTACGACTTACATTATACACACAACTAGAAATACAGACATTAACATACACAACAGTGTATTGTACTCAACTATAAAAATACTCTGTATGTATAACTATAATAGTAAAACATAACAGGAAATAAAAACCAAATATAATGCTATAGGAAACTAAACACACACATCATTGCGTTCGTTATTCGACTAAGACACTGCAGCTTTAGTTGTTCTCGAGCGTACACTACACCCAAGTGCTTATTTTACTCAGACTTATATTTTGTATTTACTTAGACTAGTGCTAACTAACATAACATAAGTAACCAACTCTGCATTTCTACCACTAGACATCTTCTCCCTCATATATAAAATAAAAATCATGTAAGTACCAACACACAACAACTAGCAACGTCATTCATAAGCTGAGCGAGTAAAACGATGAGGATATACAGACAGAGTACTTATAGGTACTTGTACTTTTCTATACTGTGTATAGGTAGGTGGGTTTTCTGTCCATATTAAGACTTTTACAAGATGCCATACAACGATAGAACAACTGTGTCCGTTGTGTAGTCAAGTAAGTGTTGGTATAGATGATTCAGCTTTACAGGCTACTTTTAACTTACAAGACTTTTGTCTTGATATCTCTAGAAGATCTCTGAGTCAAGTCAGGTATATACATACAACAATTCATATTGAGTCAAACAAAGAAAATATGTAAAAGTAGTACACACAATACTACACTAGGTACTACAAGCTACAATAAAATCATCCTATTAAATCAATCTGTATTTCTATACACCACAACAAAATAAATGACTTAGTGGACCACGACCACACATTATCACAAATATTTAGGTGTATAATAAAGTACAGATATGTAGATACACATTATTCTTGTACACACACACATAGTCAGCCATATGAATGTACTAAAAAGATGTGTGTGCCTACTAATTATGTTACATTTGGATTAGCATAATATGCATTATACTTATACTCCTGTATAAGACATAACATACATTGGGCGAGTTTACATTTTGAAGATTCACCTTTGTGTCTGTGTGTGTTTGTATTAGAGAGATACACACACACTACTACATACAAGTTGGTTTACTACACAAGGAGACTTTTGTATGTGCATTCATGTACGTTTCACAAGTTACTCCTCTCTTGGTTCTTTATTCTGAGTGTAAGAAATTCTTTGTAAAGATGCGATGTTATCGAACCTACTTTATAAACTTAGTTTTTAGTGTGTCGTATGTTGGTTGGTTTGGTGAGTGAGTGTTTATATGTATGTACATATATATATACAAGTTTAGTCACTTACTTAGTATTACAACTACTACATACTACTTACTTAGAGTTATATTATGTGAATGTATGTGTGTATGTGTGTGTAGTATTGATAGAGAAGTTTTTAGTAACTGGTAAAGTAAAGGCACTGCTTATATGCCACTAGCTACTAACTAAAGTGTTAGTGCTAGAGTTTTGTATGTGTAATAGAGGATGTTTTAGTTGTATTTACTATAGTATTTCTATAAGTCTCGGGTGCGTCGTTCGTTGGAGTTTTTGGTATGTGTCTAACTCTGACTGCAAACTTCATGTTGTATATAAGTTTATCTGTGTGTTCTGTAAGGGTATCAAGCGTTTTAGGAGTTGTGTCTGTGTATGCAAGTTGATAATACTCACACAGAGAGTAGAATGACTATAGTATAAAGAGCTTTTCGGAAAAGTCTATTCTGCAGAGACGAGGAGTCGAAACGAGAATGCTACATTCACATTCCCAAAAGACGGCACAACAACTTTACTTGGTAGAAAGAAGGAGAGAAATGAGACTAGACGGAGGGAAAGCCAACCTTTTGTCTGCTCTGTATTTCTCCCTCCTCTTGCGTTCTCTAAAATTCCTCTTTTGGTCTCGTCTGTGGTCCCCGTCCTGCCCGATTCTGTCTCTCTCTCTCCTGTGTCTTCCCAAATCTTTTCTGAAGTTCTTTTTCAGTTTTTTCAGTTTTTCACCCTTTATTTACAACCAGTGTTTTGAGTAGTGGTAGATTGTTGGAGCGTCGTGGTTTGTCCTTTTCCACAGGTCAAGCCACAGTTTTTCATTTGATTCTCCTGTTTGTTCTTCAAGCATAGCTCCCGTTTCAGTAACAAATACTTTTATGAGTCTCCTCGCTAATAAAAATGGACTTGACCGGAAAAAGCTGACGTTTTCGCCGTTCTTATTGACAGCAACAGGACCAGGTAATATTTTCCCTGTAAATTCTTCCGCATCTTCCCCTTATTCTTCTACGGCTAGTAGCGAGCAGGAAGAAAATCACCACGGGGGTAGTGGCAATAAGAACCAAAGAAGAATCAGTGCAAGATTACGCAGAGGCAGAATTTCTATCAACTATAAGCAACTTCTTAACTCACGTCAAGTTCGCTCAGTTTCAATAAGGTTTGAAAAACAACATACAATGCAATTCTCTCGGAAATTGTAGTTTTGTATGTGTAATTCTTATTGCATCGTATTTAGTAGGCTTTTTTTAATCTTGCAGAAGACATCTTAAGAAAAGATAATATTTACTTGTCCTACTATGAACTTTACTTTCTGTTAACTTTGTTAACACAGCCAGTATTTTTCTATGTAAGGCTTGCTTCGCTCGCACGATTAGGTAAATATTAGCATTTAACTTATATTCGCGAATGTCTGCATAGTTTTATATTTGCACTGGTGAAAATCAAAACATTGTACTTCACTTCTTGGTTTCGGGTCGTGGAGATGGCATATCGTCAAATAATATGCCTGCTCCAACTTTGGCTTATACAACTCTGTTCTGTGGTGGTTTACAAATTTTCCAAAGAAATGATTCATTTTGTTTTCGTGTATTAATAGTGCTGTTGCTTTTGCAGACTCAAACCCAAAATGAGCGTTTACAGTGAAATGGATCGGTATGAAAAAGTAGAGAAAATTGGAGAAGGGACGTATGGAGTTGTGTACAAAGCAAAAGACACCAACAACAGCAACCGACTTGTTGCTTTAAAGAAAATTCGCCTAGAATCGTAAGTTATTAATAGTAGATTTTTGATCGTTCTACTTATTGCTCCAAAATGGGGTCAGTGACTTCGTCTCGTGGGGGAAGTGTTAGCTGTGCAGCACTCCAGAAGCAGCGGTGTAAAGAATCGTGATTGGACAGTCGAGGAGCCGGAGTTGGGATGTAGTTAAAAATCGAGTCTATATCACAGCCCCGGTTACCTTGCTTGCTATTCGCTTTGAACAACACGACTGAATAAAACCCAGATCCAAGCTGCAAAGGTTCCAGTGCACGTGATACAATTACGCGATAATGACATACATGACATACTTAATGATAATTATGATAAGATTAGCAGTTTTATACTTTGCAATCATGTTATAAATAATGCAATAATATTATGTATAATTGATAACAATAATTTCACTCTTTAGAGAATCGGAGGGAATACCAAGTACAGCTGTGAGGGAAATATCTTTGCTAAGAGAATTAGATCATCCAAATGTGGTTCGACTTCTTGATGTTATTCTCGGCGATAAGAAACTATTTCTTGTGTTCGAGTTCATGGAAATGGACTTAAAAAAGTAAATGATGACAATAAGGCAATCAATGCCAAAACTTAATTGCAAGACTTTTGTTATCTGATGAATGATGTATATAATAACTTTAATATTTAAACTTTTCATTGTCATCTTATATAGATATATCGATACGCAAAATACTGGATTGCCCATGAATCAAGTTAAATCATATCTTTGGCAAATGCTCCGAGCACTTGTTTATTGCCACACGCATCGCATATTACATAGAGACCTGAAACCGCAAAACTTGCTTCTAGACTCTCATGGACATTTAAAGTTAGCCGATTTCGGATTAGCAAGAGGATTTACAATTCCAATGAGGACATATACGCACGAAGTAATGAAATCGACAATTTTATAAGCATTCATCATGGGAAACGAAATACAAGACAAATAAGTTACATCTTTATTTACCGCCTTCAGTTCAGTTGGCTATATCAAAATTGAACAAAAATAAATTATTTAATTGCGGTTTAGATCAATAACATATTTGCAAAACCTGTTGTTGTTTCCCATCCTATTTTTAACTTAGATTTAGTCAATGCCTGTATCTAATGAACTTATTTTTATGATTTTTTTATTTTTGGTAGGTTGTTACATTATGGTATAGAGCCCCAGAAATTCTTTTAGGATCTAAACATTATTCAACAACAGTAGACATTTGGAGTGTGGGATGTATATTTGTAGAAATGGTGAGACAGCTTTCATTCATTTTATGGTTTTCATTATTGCAAAATAGTTGTTCTTTTGTTTATTTTAATTTCGGTTTATTAGTGTTTTATTATTTTTTGGAATAGTTAACCAGAAAAGCTCTTTTCCCAGGAGATTCTGAAATAGACCAATTGTTTAGAATATTTAGAACGCTTGGGACACCCGATGAATCTAATTGGCCTGGAATAAACAAACTTCCAGACTACAAGTCATGTTTTCCAAGATGGGAAAGGCAGGAGTTAACTCAATTCGTTCCGCCATTAATTAATACACATGATGGATTAGACCTTTTAAAGGTATTTAGAATACAACACTTTGAATCAGCATCATGTAATTAATAACTGTAGCATGCAGTTTGGAAAATTTACTATTTTGAATTTTTGTGTGATGGCACAGGCATGTTTAACTTACGATCCTGTTGAACGCATATCTGCCAAGTGTGCATTGGAACATCGCTTCTTCCTTAATGTAGAAACCTACGCTCCTCCTAATTGTGTTCCAGGTTCAAGACACTTCCGAAGAAATGAGGCTGACAAACAATCAGACAGCAGTTTAGCTTCTTAAGTCTTAAAAAGTAAACTAATGTCTGTTTTAACCAAAGGTGATCTTCAAGTCTGAAAACTAAAAAAATCTATTTTATACCACTTCTTTCTTAAATCTACAATTTCATAAAAATTCAGACAAATGGTAGTTGTAGTAAAACATTACAGATCGTAGAGGTATTCAAATACCAAGGTTATGATTCAGATAATACAGAATACGCATGTTTTAAAGATTAACTTTATACAGCTATTTGTCATGTTTTCTTACTTTGATACCTTTTGTACTTACAAATACAAGTATAAATCTGTTAAATAATTGTAACGAGATTGTTTGTATAAAATTAATAAGTCAATCCTTTGCCCTCTCAAGTTTTAATTGGGGTTGTGAAAAATAAGAGGTATACTCTCCATTTGTTTTTACTGCCCACTCTAAAAATAATATTGTATAAAGTAATCAGCATGTAATTACTTTGCTGCAGACCACTGACAATGTATAGTTTTTAACTACTACAAAAGAACACAGCTCTGTAGAGTGTGTTAACATTAAATTAAACGGATTATACACTTAAATCGATTACTGCATTTTAAATGAATTTCTTCATTTCATTACGATGCATGTGAATAGTACACTAATAATATGTATATACCTAGTATACAGGACATGTAGAACTAAACACACCTAGTATTTATATCTGTCGCATACTCGCATAAAATTATGTAAAATGTAATTAAAAATGTAAATCAGTTTTATTATTGAATTTCTTACAAGTATGAACATGAACTAGGTAAACCTAATACTACAGTACACTTCCATTACATTTACAACTATTCCTGAACAGAAAGAGAAAGATGAAAAAACGAGCAATAGTTCAGATCAATGTTTAAAGGCAATTTTTTAAAGTAATTATTATTTTTATAAATTATGTGCATTCATCATACTTTGGTATTGAAAATAGTAGTGTAAATGACTTCGCAAATAGTGTTAGTTACTAAAAATGTAATTGTAGATATATGGATGATCAAATTATGTGATTCATGTTTATATTATTATGCGTGAAAAGCAGCATGATGGTCTTGGTCATGGCCACACACCATACCATAGATATGAATTGAAGGTCATATCCTTGCTAATTAATTTTGCATTCTTTAGTGCGTGTACATAGTACATACCTACTAATAACTTACTATGTTCATTTACAAAAGTTAAAAGTAGAATGGTTATAATAGGTATTTAATTTGAGTTTTTGATACAATTAAAATAAAAACATGCATTGAATTAACTATTGGTATTATAATTTAAATGTTCTTCATGTTCACATTAGATCGTACAATTCAAGTTGTTACAGTTTCGTAATAGACTACTTTAGTTAGACTGGTTTCTGTAAAGTAATTCCTTATAGATAAATAACTATAGTTGAATAGGTATATTGTAGTGGAGACAATTATACCTACATTATTGATGACAGTTTTGATAATTCCTTAATTAACATGCATTAAACTATCGTAATAAATAACTTGATTTGATTGAATAAGTAGAGCATGTGTCACACCATTGTTTTGAGTATTCTGCAAATAAACATGACTTTAATAGATATCTACCTATGCAGTAAATGCACAACAAATTTATTTATTTACCACTCAATACACTAAATTTTGACGTTTGCAAATTTAACTCAGGTGTGAAAAATTGAGACCGTACTCTCGGATTGAACTTCGTATGTAAGTGTGGTGAAAACATCACGGTTTACGCAATTGTAGTCTACCAGCTTTCTCTTGGGCGCATGTTAAGCGAATATAGTAGTAAAACAGCACTGGCGAAATAGATTTGACTGCCCAAGAGGCACAATTTTTTCCTAGTCTGATCTGAGCAAGAATTCTTACTTTCATTTTCTTTGCCACTTCCGCATCGTGAACAAAAATGCGGTCAACCAATTGTAAAAATGCGTCACCTATGGCTCCTTCTTCATCGACAGTAATATCAACGATTCTGGTAGAAAACGATTGAATGTATAATGTATCAGATATAGAAATGAAGATGATTTAAGGTTATTGACAATACCTGCGAAGTCTTTGGGTAATTTTATCTGGGTTGAAGCGTGTTGAATTCGAGGGAGTAGGTTTATCAGCCAATTTTCCTAAAAAACTGCCTAGTTTGATAAAAAAGGGATACACCAGCACCATTACAGAGGCTAAACTTTGAACCGATAAGTCGTACAAAGAGTCAGCGTCAATTTTCAGTTTTACGTTCATTTCTCCAATAAACTTTACAAGGCCCTTGTGAAACTAACATGAAAAAAAAAATTTGCAATAAAATGTTTCAGTTTTACCTCACTTCCATACCTCATTTTCAAGAATTATTATATGCGAAATTGTTTGTAACAACTTACCTTCCTTATAGCTTCTAATCTGTCTGCAATATCCAGATCAAACTCTGAGCATTCACTGGCAAAAAAGGTTGGGAAATCGTATTCCGCCAAAATCCTTTCACGGTCAGTAGTTGAGACCTGTAAAGCAGAGAATATACATTCCCTCGCGTTATTCTATAATGGATACCTACTCTGTTTGGATTAATATTTGTATAAACATGTTGATATATATATACCTTTCGAATCTGATAGACTGATTCCGCGAAAGAATCAGCGTTTTCCAGTACAGGTATAGAAGCATTCTGTAGTTCCAATTTGCACAGATCTTGATATTTTGTTCTGGTCTGTTGATTATTATTAAGAATTAAACATTAAGCTGCATGTAGTAATCTTAAGTTGAATTAATTGTCAAATAAAAATAATGCATTGAGAAGATTTTCACCTCTGTAAGCGATATAACGTACTGGAACCCTAGAAAATGCATAAAAATAAGTATTCATAGTTTGTCTGACACAGTTTGTATCAAGGAAAGTTGAGGTGTTAATAGAAACATCTCAACTTTCCTTGGTTTGTATTTTGTATACTACATATTTAGTAAATACCTATATGAAAGCAGTACACTTTTATCTACTATGAATCATATACATATTACTCATAGTAGCACATAGTTCATTAGTTTCAATTACCATCTTTTTGGCAAAAAGCATCAACAAAATCTCTAGACTTTGTTCCATCGCTGTCACCAAAACGTGTCATTTGAATCTGAGCTTTTTTCTTATCTTTTTTTCTGTACAAATGACAAGTAAGAATAAACATTAATGACGAGACAAGACAAGAGTTTTATTATTTGTATGGAATTTTTTTTACTCTTTTTCGTCGTCTTTTTTCGGTTCGGTATCATTAACGGCAATTTGTAGATTCTCCTTTCTTGTAGTTGGCTGTGGCTGATGACCGACTTCCGCCATTAAAATAAGTAGATTGTAGTGAAAGAGAACTGAACCTACTGATTTCATTGCCCAACATAAGGAATTTTTAGCGTGTAATGATTGTGCTCGAAGTTTCCCAATTAAGTCATTTGCGTCTTTGCGGCCTTGTGTTAGACCATCTGATTCCAAAATCAAACAGCAAGATTCCTCAATAGCTCCGATTTCGTCACTTATCGAATCTACCATTCTGTTAACCAAATTCCGTAATTAAGTATTTCAATTCTTACACACACCTAAATCCTTACTAAAATACACCATTTTACAGAATACAAGTGCAGTGCAATTATAAAATTTGCACATGGTACGTTCCGTCTTTTTCTACGAAGAAAACTATTCTATGCAATCCAAATGTAAGTAAATTCAATGTAAATACCCACGTAAACAGATCTATATAATTCATTTGTACAGTAATTTTCTAATTACTATTTTATAATTTGCAAAAGCATAGGTATTTCCTCAAATTTCCTCTAGAGATCCTTCTTTGTGTAGGGGCATACACTACAACTACTATGTAGTACACTATATCCTTGTTTAGTAAAACGAATATTCTGTAAAATACTTGATTTGCAAGTCTACAAATAGTAACTGTTATTGGGCTCTGAGCTGGCAGCTTACTTGTGTAAATGTTCAATTAAATATCTCGGTGAGTATTTTTCTTTGTTTTGAAGAGGATTTTCACACAATTCTCCAATGAAATTGGCTATACGGACAAAAATAGGATAACATAGAACCATTGTTCCGGCCAAGAGTTCCGTTGCTGTTTCATACACTGTGAGTAATTGAAGGTCTTTCTTTTCTTTCATAAGATATTTCCAATGCAGGACCATTTTTAAGATGTACTTGTGATACTGAAAAAGTTAATCATGAATAAAGTAATATGAGTATTTTTCTTAGTATCACATTCGATTTATTCTAAAAAATGAAAATAGCGAATAACCTTTGTGATATGATCCAGTTTTTCCTTTGCTTCAATGTTGAAGTAATTGCAGTCTTTAATAATAACCACTGGGAAATTGTATTCCTCGATTTCCTTTTCTTTCTCTACCGGGGTGATTTTTTTCAAAACATCTACCTTTGTTTTGAAGCGTTTGGCGTTTCTCTGAACATCTTCTGGTGCAGTACTGAGACTGGCCAGTGCACGCTGTTCAAAATCTAGTTTTATCTGTGTCAGTACACCTATATACGTAAAGCCATCTTTTTTGAAAAAGTAGTCTACAAAATCCAGAGATTTGCGATCTTCTCTGAGTTTCTTGTCTAACTCCTGATGCATTTCCAAGCTTTTAGCTTGAGTAATGGGCAGCTTGTTATGCGACTTTCTTCTTTCTTTTTCTGCCTTGTAAGTATCTCTTGGTTTTTCCTTTTCGGGTATATCTCTTTCCTTTTCAGGTTTATACACATCTCTTGTTTCTTCCTTTTGGGGTACGTCTTTAGGCTTTTCTGGTTTATACGCATCTCTTGGTTTTTCCATTTGGGGTACGTCTCTTTCCTTTTCCATCTTACGCGGTTTTGTTTCTTCTATGACTTTTGTAGTGCTTTGCACAACAACATCTTCGTAGACTTCGGTAATTACAATAATTCTTTTATCGTCTTGCTCATTACTTGCATCAAAGTAAATTTTACGTTCTCCTTTCTTTCTTTCTTCCTCCTTTGATTTTCGTTTGGGGGCGATCGCAGCAACTGGTTCCTCCTCAATTTCTTGCTCTGCAGCCATTTCCTCCTCCTGTTGTTTGCGTTTTTCTTCTTCCTCAGCCATTCGCCGAGCTTTTTCTTTGCGTTTTTCTTCTTCCTCAGCCATTTGCCGAGCTTTTTCTTTGCGTTCTTTTTTTCTGGCTTCTTCTTCAGAAATGCGACGCTCTTTCTCCTCCCGCTGTTTTCTCTTCTCTTCTTCAGCCGCAAGGCGAGCTTTTCTCTCTTTCTCTTTGGCCTTCTCATTTTCCTCGGATGCTTTGGCTTTATCAGCCGGGGGTTTAGATTTACTACGTTTTAACTGATCTAATTCACCTTCCAATGCAGTTAAACGATCCATGCATGGACATTTGTCAGGCTGTTCTGAGATGGTTACATCACTTGTCTTTTTTTCAGGTACTTTCTTTGGTTTGCACCGACGCTTCTTTTTTTTACTCTTTGTTTCAGTGTCTTTACTTTTAGGCAGCTGACTTGACATCTCCTCCTCCTTTTTTTTCTTATCTTCTTCCTCAGAAAGACGACGTGCTTTTTCTTTGCGTTCCTTTTCCGCCAAACGCTTTGCTTTCTCTTCTTCTTCTTCAGCAAGACGACGTGCTTTTTCTTTGCGTTCCTTTTCCGCCAAACGCTTTGCTTTCTCTTCTTCTTCTTCAGCAAGACGACGTGCTTTTTCTTTGCGTTCCTTTTCCGCCAAACGCTTTGCTTTCTCTTCTTCTTCTTTTCTTTGTTTCTCTTTTTCAGCCAAACGTTTTTCTTTCTCCTCTTGTCGTTTTCTTTGTTCTTCTTTTTCAGCTAAACGCTTTGCTTTTTCCTCTTGTCGTTTTCTTTGCTCTTCTTCTTCAGCTAAACGTTTTGCTTGTTCTTCTGCTTCGTAATCTTCTTCAGACGGGTCAACCTCTTTCTCTTTTTTCAATTGTTTTAAATCGCGTTCTATTTGAGCCAATCTAGCATCGCAAGAACAATCACGACTTTTTTCAGATTTATCTACATTGGATTGTTTCTCATTACATTTACAGACAGGTTCATCCTGTTTCTGAGTTGGTTTTGTTCTAGACGAAGAGTTTGGCTTTACTGGTTGTCCCTTTTTCTGCTCTTCCGATAAGCGCGGATCTGGTTCTTCCCGATACTTTTCTTGCTCCGAAGGGCATTGCTCACTCTCCTGTACCATACTATCATCGTTCTCCTCATCAATATCTGTTTGTTCAGATGGGAGACTATTTTTCTTCGGGCCAGTATCCGAGTCATCAGACGGGCGGCTACCTTTCTTTGGTCCAGATGAGCGACCATCCCTCTCTCGACCAGAACCCTTTTCCTCAGATGGGCGACGATCTTTCGGCCGAGCAGTATCTGCTTCCCCAGATGGGCGACGATCTTTCTGCCGAGCAGCATCTGCTTCCCCAGATGGGCGACGATCTTTCTGCCGACCAGTGTCTGCCTCCCCAGATGGGCGACGATCTTTCTGCCGACCAGTATCTGCCTCCTCAGATGGGCGACGATCTTTCTGCGGTCCTTTATCTTGAGATCCTCGAAGCTCTCTTCCCTCATCTTCTTTGTCACTCTTTGCTTCTTGTGAAAGGCGACGCGCTCTTTCTTTGCTTTTATTTTTATTCTCTCCCTCTTGAGAACCTCGACGATCTCTTCCTTCACTTTCTCTGTCACTTTCTGCTTCTTGTGAACGACGACGCTCTCTTTCTTTGCTTTCATTTTTAATTTCTCGCTCTTTAGAAAACCGCCTTCCTTCACCTTCTCTGTCACTTTCTACTTCTTGTGAAAGTCGACGCTCCCTTTCTTTGTTTTCACTTTTATTCTCCGCTTCTTGTGAAAGTCGACGCTCCCTTTCTTTGTTTTCACTTTTATTCTCCGCTTCTTGTGAAAGTCGACGCTCCCTT
>JAQFYB010003772.1:0-18307 GCA_034694085.1 Pogonognathellus longicornis | reverse complement strand
TGTGTTACAGATACAGAAAAACTACATTCTGATCGAAATTTTGTGCTCTTTTAAATGGTGGTACTTACAGTCTCGTACAGTAATAATAAAAAATGTTACAGAGCAAAACAAAAACATAGCAGATCCTGCTATGATTTTGGAGCATCCTGTAGTAGGACAGCATAGCAAATCCAGCTATTTCTCTGCGTAGCAGGATTTGCTATTTCATAGCAGAATCCTGCCGGGTGGCTGTAGCTGACAACATTCAAGCGCTAATGATTCCTCTCTATATATCAAAAAACGTCATTTTCTATATTCTTTGTAACTTACGTACGTGCTTAGGTAAACCCTTAAAAATTTCTGGCTACTACGGGTTAACGGTGCGGGCGGTGGTTATTTTAATCTAGCTTTGAATCCCCGTGCGCCAATTTATTACTCAATCTTAGAAATTCTCTGACTTTTATTTACGATATTGGACTCAGACATTGGTAGGTAATGTAATAATGTAATATGTCAGACTTTGAGTTAATTTAGCTTTAGCCCTACAATTTTACAAAATATTCTAACCTCCCGTTTCCTAATTAATAGTGCATTCAGTTTCAAATTGTGCATAGCATAATATATTTGGTAAATGTATAAGAATAGAAATATACTATATAAAATATGTTAGTTATTATATAACTACATTAGTTAGACATAATTCAACTGATGTACAAGGTGTATGGATAGGTCAAGTAGAAGTGAGAATTTTGTGAAAATAAGAAAGGTTAAATAATCTGGTAACAATGAGGATTATTAGTATACTTAAAATAAAATTTTAATACGCCACAACATAATTGAGTTAATCTTCTTCCTACAAATTTTGGTTCCTTGGTACTGTATTGCAAAAGTACTGTACTGCAATTTCCTATAATATTTTCAAGGCCAATTTTAATTCCTGCTGCTAATGGTTTAATCTACCATGTTTTGTAATATTTTGGTGATTCTGCTTATTGAGGAACATATACAGTTTGCTGCTTGCTTTTGTACTAAACTTTACTGATGCTTTGATCCACAGTGTCATAGAAATGGGGCTCTCATCTCGGTTTGAAAACACAGCCCAGAGAGTCTTAAGACTTTATGATTGCCTTTAAGATTGTCTAAGTTCTAAAACCAACAACTAATAAAATAAAATTATCTAACAAAAACGGTAACATAAGGTAAAATTCCTTGAGTTGTATTCTTATATTAACTCTGTATGATGCTTTTGCATCACTTCATCATTTTGAACGTATTTAGCCACGTGCTTTGTACTTTCATGCTGTCTTTATTTTACACGGCTGCGGGGTTACTCCTTGAAGTTTGACTGTATTCACTGCCGGTTAATGGCTTTGATACATCTGTAAATTTTAATTTTCAAATAACATTACGTTGGTTGACAAACAAATTTTGTTTTTACAAAAAAAATAACGATTATATTTGTGTACATAATATTGTCATATTGCACTTATAATTAGTATAATTACCATAATTAATACAATACAAGACATACAAAAGCGTGTACCTACCAGAAAGAGTGATTTCATTTTTGCTTTTCGTAAGTCCTATCTTTTGTGTAAGCTCGCACCAAAAGGCAACAAATTCTTCTCTGAATCTTCTCCCAAAAAGACAATAAAGAATAAAATTGAACGAACTGTTAAGTGTCAACATGACACTGGCAATGCCATCGTAAATTTTGTTGTATTCATATCCTGCAAAATGAACGACATCAAGAATCGGAAAGACGCTACTGCATATCAGAAACACTCCGACAACGGCTATGAGGGTTACCGCAAACGAATTTTCGTCCTTTTGACGGGTTGTCCAATTTTTCCTCTTTTCTGCCGACACACTAATCTGAAAGAAATTGCAAACATTATAAAAATTAATCAATCAATAAAATATTTTAATCAATTGAAAAAATTCAAATAATAAAAAGTTTAGTATTTTTATATAATGAAAAATATTGAAACAAATTAATTATTTTCAACTTACGGCTCTGCAAATCAAAAAATTGAAAATGTATAGACTTGCGAAGGGAATGAGGAACATGATCAGCATGTAGGACCAAAAAATATAATATGTTTTGTACGTCGGGTTATTCCTAAATGGTTGCTCACTCATTTTGTAATAAGTTGTGAGCGATTGAGTATCTTTATTTGTAACTGTGTAATTGATTTCAGTCTTATATTCCCACCATCTTGGCAAATTGTAAAGAACGGAAAACAAAATGACAATTAAAATTGTCCAGCGTGCTCTTTGTCTTGTACACATCCTTCGAGCGAAGTACGGCCAACAAACCGCTATATAACGGTCAATTGCAAGGGCAACTGTCATGTACAATCCGGCAGTGTAAGCTGGTAAATTACATATGACATATAACTGTATTTTTCAAATCAAATATTTTAAAGGTAATTTGTTTCATTGAGTCATTTCAACATTTTTTTAATATTTATTTTTTAAGTACTTAAATTTTTAAATATTTATTTTTAAGTACTTAAATTTGTAAATATTTATTTTTTAAGTACTTAAATTTTTAAATATTTATTTTTAAGTACTTAAATTTGTAAATATTTATTTTTTAATCACTTAAAT
Source organism: Pogonognathellus longicornis (assembly GCA_034694085.1). Lineage (NCBI taxonomy): Eukaryota > Metazoa > Arthropoda > Collembola > Entomobryomorpha > Tomoceridae > Pogonognathellus > Pogonognathellus longicornis. The sequence goes on along the minus strand of JAQFYB010003772.1, from coordinate 15,715 downwards.
TTTTAGTTTTTAAACTTTTTTAAATGTTTAAACTGTTTTGAGTATTTAAACTGTTTGAATAGTTAAACTGTTTTGATTATTTAAACTGTTTGAATAGTTAAACTGTTTTGATTATTTAAAATGTTTGAATATTTAAACGTTTTTGAGTATTTAAAATGTCTGAATATTGAGACTTTTTTTATTATTTAAAATGTTTGAATATGTAAACGTTTTTGAGTATTTAATTTTTTGAACATTTTTTAGTGTTTAATTTTTTGAATATTTAAATTTTTTAAATATTTTTCCTAGTTAGTTCCCACGAGATATTATTGAATATATATGCATATTACCTGTGAAATTAATTGCACGCACGGCAGGTCCAATGGTTGGAAAAAATATGTCTGTGTAGCCTTTAGCTACTCCAAAATGCAAAAACATCGACTGAATGCCGTGGCGGAAAAACTTTGTGAAAAAATGGACAGCGTCACAAAATGTGAGTCCTAATGTCAATACACTGTAAGTAGATCTCATTTTGGGTCGGAGAAGAACTAAAGCACTCAAAATGTTGCCAATCATTCCAAAAAAACATAATAAAAGTAGCAACAGTCCCCAGGGCATAAAATCAATATTAGAAGCTGTCGGCACATAAACACGAGTTTTTGGTAATTCTGAAGAAGACGGAACCGCTATGGTAATATTCTCCAATATATTTAATGACAACCCATTTTCAAATGCCATTGTGGGAGTCAATAAACTTTTTAAACATAAGCTTCAATTTTATATACTTACAACAATTTATTACAGTTCAGATATTTACTACCTAATTTACTATTCAACTCCACGTGCAATTCTTGACTCTTTAGAAAAAATTGCTTTACTTGATTCAAATGACAGTCTTGTTAATTCACGATTTGTGCAGCGTTTAAAAGTTTTGTAAAGAATAAACCAATTTTAAAACGGCTGCAAAACGGATGCCCAAGGATAAATATGACTTTGTTATCGTCAGTGTGTCAAAAGTAATTGTCAAAGTTGCAACAGAAATATTTACAAAGGTAGAAGTATCAATAAAAATGTTAAAACGAGGATGCGTAGGCGGTTATCAGGTGACAGTATAAGATCGCATTTTATAGTTTCATGATACTGAGCGCTTTGACCTGACCATGAAATTAACTGGACCGATTATTCCTCTATCCATTTTGAAATTTCCCTATTCACTTTCAGTACACACATATTACTTAATTGAAATCTTACGAAAAAATAAGAATGCATTGATCTATATGAAAACAGTTTTTAAGATTTATTTATTAGATATGTCAAAAAATTGTGGACCAATTTGTAATATCAAAAATAAAGAAGTCGTACGCTGAAATCGTTTGTAAAGCCGCAGAGTAATTTACACAAATTGTTTTAGTGGCCACTTGTTCCTTGCTGTACTTCAATTATTAATTAAACAATTTTGTTATCTAGCTATTTTAATATAATATTATACTTTAGATTTTTCATTGTTATACCTAGAAGTATCACCTCCATTTTTCATTGTTACCTACTTAATTTATCGTGATATATATGCTATAATACTCCATCAACAGACATGCAGAAATGACTTACTGATTATGCTAATCTAGTTCTGCTGTAAAACTAAAAGATCTGAAAAAGAGATAAAAGTAGAAAATAAGTAAGTGTAAATGAAGGAGTATAATATACCAAAATACAAATTAAGGAACTCAATATTTTTTTAAATTGTGTCCTAAAATGAAACCATGAGAATTGTTGAAAATGTACAATAACATGTTAGTAGACGGAGGAGGGCTCCGGTGGAAGATTAAACCATTGTGAAACTGTTTCAATTAAGTATTGGAACAAAACGGAGCAAAGCAACCAACTGTTGCATTATAATATTACTAGCGTCTATTAGTGAGTCAATTGTGGATCTCTAAAAAAGTTTTGTTTTAGTTTCCTGGGTTCCCTGCAACTGCATCAGTGTATATCAAGGTAGCGCAAACTATTTTGTTTTCGGAAATAAAATTCAAGCTCGATTCTGCCCCCAAAACCCCAAATCATGATGGAAAGACAATCTATACACTTTGTATTAATAGTAGTAAGTATAATAGGTCTTTTTCCCATGAAAAGGGAACGATCCATAAGTATATGTATTTAACAATTAATTCTGGTGCACCTAGATACTAAAGGTATTCTAATTTCCATGTGTGCCAACTATAAGGTCCTCAAAAGAAAATGCTCATAAAATGAAAAAAGTATGAAGGATTACGTGATTGTGTTGGAAACAAATTGCCAAAAGATTGGCCATTTTGTGGTGAGTTTCCCGAAAATGTCAAAAGAAAACATGAGACCTACATACTAAAATGGGGCAAGGTAATACAAGATGTTCACAATTTTCATTGCACTGCAATGTATTTGTGTTGTGTACATTACGTTGTATCACTGAATCTGTACAATTTATCATGTATCATGCTGTATAGAAGTTTAATAGAAATAGACGTAATTCATCAAGCTAAACGTACCTTATGATATAGGTGGGGACCGACACTACCTAATTATTGAATCTAAGTCTACCATTATTATACTACCATTGTAACACTGAACCAATTTTGAACTTAAGAGTAGGAATAACACACCAAAAATAAATTTAGAATTCAAAAAAATGGATTATTAGTCCTTACTTTTTCCAATACTTTTCACAGTAAAAGCAATTTGCCTTTTATTATGATTTGGGGGTTTTGGGGATAGACAGTTGAAGGGAACCGAATAAACTAAAAGAAACTTTTAGTGGAGGTGCATCGGGTAACATGTCATTCATTAATCTATGGTTATCCTGCAAATAGATCTAGAACCAAGCATATAAACCATTCACGTAAAGTATTCCTGAGCACCAATCAATCCAATAGTTTTTCACACGTTTAGTATAGCCCGTTTCCAGAACCATGTAATAGATAGTACACCTTCATAATTGTTTAATGATCCAAGGACAAAACAAACCATCACAGTTGAATACATCTTTGAATTCCATCTTACTGTCAAGTCTAATCGTAAGTACAAACAATCTGATTCATATTTCCGAAATTTTTGCTTCTGAGGACTTTGTGCACACACATAGACAGACAAACAATTCATTTCTATAAAGTACTGCGCCAAGACACGGTAAAAAAAAATACATTGATAGGTATATAGTGTTTTATTTGCAGAAACAGCACCCACCCAAGAGTATAGCTAAGTGTTATGCAACTGCTAAGAGTAAGTATCATATACTAGGTATGCAAGCGAACATTACATAAATACTTTTATATCTTCATGTTAGGCTTTGATCTACACCTAAGTGTAAGGCGCAATTGACTAATAAGTGATGAATAAGAGACCTTTAGCCTCAATTCATTCCAGTGACTCACGGAAGATTAAAGATAAGCATCTTTTAATCAAATAACTTTAAAATGCTTCTTTTTATCTTGTTCTTTTACTACATATTTATATTAAAACCTATGTGAACTAAGGGCGTGTACTACATACGACAGAAAATTAATAAAGTGGAAACAAATGCCATTTACTCTCTTAATGTCTTTTTGTAAGGAATTCCTCAGTTATAATAATACATGCAGCTAAGACAGTATAAGTGAAACTCCCATTTTCAATCCTATAGACTAGAGTAGTATATTTCTCTCCCACCATTATTCTAAAAACAAATATGACACGATGATATGAAGAAGGTAGTCTCAACTACAATAAAATATAATCTTCGCCTTACAGGTATGGAATATAACAAAATTCCAAACCAAATTAGGGAAACATAGTTTTGCACAATATTACATCGCATAAGAAAATTCTTAGGTGGGCATTATTGGTGGGCAAATATTTGCTTCAATAATTTTGTTTGCAATTCTGTTATATTCCAAACCTGTGAGAAGAAGTTATTTTATTGTTGTCGAGACGACCTTGAATATGAATGAACACACTATAGTGGCATCGATGGAATTAGAATTTAATGCTTTTCAGAGCACAAAATATATAATTGAATTTATGCCATAGTATTTATTGCATAAAATAATTTTGACAATTGTATGTGCTGGTATAACAATCAATGACTGCGTTTAGGTATTGTAGGACCCATGTAAAAATTTAACATTAATTTGCAAATATCAATCAACGTGATTTCATATCTTGGCTGTTTTCAGACAACTCGTATGAATAACGCTTTAGTGGACCTTGACTAAACCACCACCAAGGGGGATGACGGTACGTCCAGCGGAAAGACCAGAATAAGAGAGAATGTTGGCTTGGCTGAGGGCAGCAGCGTTAAGGTTGGCTTGGTTGATGGCGGCAGCGTTAAGGGTAGCTTGGTTGACAGCAGCTTGGTTAAGGGCAGCTTGGTTGACGGCAGCTTGGTTGAGAGCAGCGCGGTTGACAACGGCTTGGTTAAGGGCAGCTTGGTTGACAGCGGCTTGGTTAAGGGCAGCGCGGTTGACGGCAGCTTGGTTGACAGCAGCGTTGTAAGTAGCGGTGTTGATGGCAGCAGCGTTAAGGGCGGCTTGGTTGTTAAGGGCAACTTGGTTGTTGAGAGCGACTTGACGGCTAACGGCAGCTTGGTTGGCGACAGCTTGGTTGACAGCAGCTTGATTAAGGGCGGCTTGGTTGACGGCAGCTTGGTTGACGGCAGCTTGGTTAAGGGCAGCTTGGTTGGCAGCCAAGGTGGTGATTCCTAAGGTGCTGACATGGGGAGCAGCCAAAACGCTTGGAGCCAAAACCAAATTACCGGCTGAGGCGAATCCGAAAACAGCGAAAACAATGACGGCCTTTGACATTAAAAAATAATATTAGGTTTTTTCTGTGTAATCATAAATATTAGAAAGTATAATAACAAGAAAATTTAAATTCATAAGAATTTGTAAATAATTTTATATGAGAAATTGTTTAAAATTTGGTACATAATTTTATATTTAGGAAATTATACATAATTTTGTGTATATAAGAAACTTTATAATTTATTTCATATTGTAGGAATTCAAAATTTGTAAATTTATTAGTAATTTTACTACTATAAATGGTTAAAATAAAATAATTTTTTAGGAAAATAAAAGGGTAATGAAATTTGCACCTTGATCATGATGATGAAGATGGCGGAATATTTCCCGTTGAATTGATAGAATAAGAATTGGATTGTTAGCTGTGAGAGAGCTGAAAGTTGAATGTAATGATTGAGACTTTGTGTGGTGTATTTATATGAATTGAAATTCCACGGCAATATACAATTGATTATCAAAGTTTTAAAAAAGGGCTAAAAATGTATTAAGTTAACATTGACCTTAATCTCGTGATGACTCACTTCATTGGTTTTCGATGATTGTGTAGATACGTTTCCAACAGGTAGAATGAGTTTTCTTTTGCATTTAGTATAGTATGTTAATAAACTTGTTAGTTTGGTTAATAAATGTAAAAATGAAATCACAATAGAAACTATTTATTTTATTTATTTATTGATAATAACTATTTTCACCTAGGAGGTTATTATTACATTGTTATGCTTGAAACATTACTACGTTTGGTTTAGACAATTCACATTTTTCACAACTTATAAAATTGTTTCATTATAAGGTTGATAATCTGACAATTGATTTGTACGTTCATGTTTCAGACTTTATAATAGATATCGACATAATTCATTTTTAAAGGAACTTATTGTTTTTGATTCTCTAATAAACTGAGGAAAAGCAAAACATTTTTGCTTAACCTGTTCAGTAATAAATGCTCTACAACCATAATGTATAAATATTCCCTTATAGCTATAATGAAAGTAAAATTTGTTATTCTAGTTATCTTAACTATTGCATCAAATTCAAACCTATTCTAAAGAGTTTTTTTTTAAATAATTCGGACAACCATTTTTAAATATATTATAAGCAATTTTTAATAAATTAAACTTATACATCTGACTCGGAAATAGCCATTTAAGCTATTCTGTAATTGCTGATTAATACATTATTTTACCTGATCATATATTTTATACAATTCTTAGCTCGTTTATTTTTAGGATAATAATGATATATTTTTACTATTAATCTACTACACAGGATTGACCCATTATGAAATTTAAATTTAGGCCTGCATATATGTGTGATGAACACTGTAGCTAGCGACAAAGTACTAGAGCAAGTGTCTTCTGGCCCCCACAAAAAATTGCACAAAAGTTTTTTTACCATAGCAGTGCACCAATGGCAAAAATTCTCGCATTTTATACTTTTTAGGTTTATCATTGACTCAATTTAGTCAAATGTTTCGCACTTTGCACCCAGAATTTCATGTATAATAACATTTTGACCTTGGTACCCTTCGAAAGCAAATCCTGGATACATCATTTCTTAAAAATGCATATTACTTCATCATAGCTGTGCACTATATTGTGTAGTATGTTTCTGTCTATATAAAATTTAAACTATTCATTCAAATCATCTTCATTTTACACAAGCTGAAAAGATTACTAACTTTTTACTGCGTGATTAGTTATTGATTATTACCTTAATAGTAGAGAAGGAATATATTTCAAAATTCGGCAGTGACCATTTCAGTTAATTGTATAAGTTAATATTATTTGTAACGTACAACTGCACTACATCGTAATAAAAATTTAAGAGTGACTCTTAAAATTGAGTGCATAGAAATGTCCCCAGAAAATTTTACCCATAATATGCAAATATTTTACTAGCAATTCCTGGAAATTCTTAACATGTCTTAATTATAGCTAGTTTTATCCAATACTCCTGACTTTTAGTAATAAACATAAGCCATTATATACTACAGTAACTTTTTCTCCTTTTAGTCGCAGACGATAAAGGAATATTTCCGTTCCATTTCAAGAAATATGATATTATGAATATTAGGTATGCGTTTGTATACAGGTGGAATTCGAATAATTATCTTTCACAGCGCAAATGTAATTAATTTATGCCATCATATTTATTTTATAAAATAATTTCGATATATTTTGGCATAACAATCAATGACTGCGTTTAGGTACTATAAGACCCAATTAAAAATTTACATTAATTTGCATAGAATATCAATCAACGTGATTTCATATCTTGGCTGTTTTCAGACAACTCGTAAGAAGAACGCTTTAGTGGACCTTGACTAAACCACCTCCAAGGGGGATGACGGTACGTCCAGCAGAAAGGCCAGAGTAGGAGAGAATGTTGGCTTGGTTGATGGCGGCAGCGTTAAGGTTGGCTTGGTTGATAGCAGCAGCGTTAAGGTTGGCTTGGTTGATGGCAGCAGCGTTAAGGTTAGCTTGGTTGACGGCAGCTTGGTTAAGGGCAGCGCGGTTGACAACGGCTTGGTTAAGGGCGGCTTGGTTGACAGCGGCTTGGTTAAGGGCAGCACGGTTGACGGCAGCTTGGTTGATAGCAGCTTGGTTGATAGCGGCGTTGTAAGTAGCGGTGTTGATGGCGGCGGCGTTAAGGGCGGCTTGGTTGTTAAGAGCAACTTGGTTGTTGAGGGCGACTTGACGGCTAACGGCAGCTTGGTTGGCAACAGCTTGGTTGACGGCAGCTTGGTTGAGGACAGCTTGGTTGGCAGCCAAGGTGGTGATTCCTAAGGTGCTGACACCGGGAGCAGCCAAAACGCTTGGAGACAAAACCAAGTTACCGGCGGAGGCGAATCCGAAAACAGCGAAAACAATGACGGCCTATGAGCAAATAGAATATTTAAATATTATTATTAGCTTTTCTCTGTGTAAATTTAAATGTAAAAAATTTGTGAAATTTTAAATGTATCAGAAATTGGAAAGAATTTTATTCGAGGAAATAGGTAAAATTTTGTATTGTGAAATATAATATTGATTTTGTATAGGAGAAGGTACAATTTTATATATGTAGGAAATTATTGAGAATTTTATACTTTATTTTATGTTGTCAGAATTCAAAATTTGTAAATTTATTGGTAAAATTTCAATAAAAATTGAAAATGTTACTATTATAAATGAAATAATAAATATCAAATAATTTTGTTTGGAAAATTTAAGGAAATGAAATTTGCACCTTGATCATGATGATGAAGATGGCGGAATATTTCCCGTTGAATTGATAGTTTAAGAATTGGATTGTTAGCTGTAAGAGAGCTGAAAGTTGAATGTAATGATTGAGACTTTGTGTGGTGTATTTATATGAATTGAAACTCCACAGCAATATACCATCGATTGTCAAAGTTTAACCAAAAGGCTAAACATGTATTTAGCTAACATTGGCCTTATTCCACATTGGTATTTAAGATTGTATTATAGACACGTTTTCAACTGGTGGGATTGGTTTTCTTTTGCATGTGACGATAAACGTGTTAATTTTTTGCTAATAAAATCAAAAATGTAGTCACAGAACAAAAACTATCCTTCGCTCATTTATTTTTAGAATAATGATTACATTTTTATATTATTCTTCTCTACTACGCAGAACTGGTCCATTATGAAATTTAATTATGAGCTTTCAAGCATGATCAAGGCCAGGCGCGTACCCAGGATCATAAGCTGGGGGATGCACAGCAAGGTTGTATATAGAAATTAAATATTGGGAGAGCAAAATTGTACTATATTAGGTATAATTTAGTCCAGAATAGCGTTACTAATTAGTTAAAAACCAACTTAAAATACATCAAAATTGCGCGTAGCATGAAATTTTTTGATTTTTTTAGTAAAATAACTTAATATTTCGGCATTCTGGGGGGGGCACCTGCACCCGGTGCATCCCCCTCCCTTGGTACGCGCCTGATCAAGGCTATAGCCAGCAAAAGTGCACTGAGCCTCGTACCTCCCCCCTCCCGAAATTGCAAAAAAAACGCTTGTTTTACCATATATGTGCTCTAAACCGCAAAAATTCTCGTGCCACGCCAGCATTTTATACTTTTTAAGTTGATTTTTTGCTCATTTTAATCCAATTTTTTTCGCTTTCAGCAAAAAATTTCATTTATACTAAGATTTTGATCTTGCTGCCTTCCGAATACAAATTCTGGATAAGGCATTGTGTAAGATGCATATTTAGGGTAATTTTTTACTAGATCATAGTGGATTATGTGGTTTAGGGTGTTTCTGTCTATGTAAAATTTAAACTATTCTCATTCAAATCATTTTCATTTTACACGAAGTTGACAGGATTACAAACTTTAGACTGCATATTTAGTTGTTGATTATTACTACTACGAGTAGGTGTATACAGTATATATTTCAAAACTCGGCACCCACCATTCAGTTTAATAGAGATTCCGGTTTATTAAAGTACTGCTGCACTATATTGTCATAGGAATTTAACGGTAGCTCATAAAATTGGATGCAATAAGCAAACGTCCCCCCAAAGTTTTATCCATAATACGAATACATTCGAGTCATTTCAGGAAATTCTTAATGTGTCTCAATTATAGGCAGTTTTATCCAAAACTGCTGACTTTCAATAATAAATCGAAGCCACTAGTATTATTTTCGATGCATTTCAAGAAGTTCATATGATATTATCAACAATATGAATAGAATGAATATTTTTCATAGCACACAATGTATTTAGTTTATACCATAGTTTTTATTGTATAAAATAATTTCGACAAGTGTATGTGTTGGCATAACAATCAATGGCTTTGTTTAGGTATTGTAACACCCAATTGAAAATTTACATTAATTTGCATATATCAATCAACGTGATTTCATATATCTTGGCTATTTTCAGACAACTCGTAGGAAGAACACTTTAGTGGACCTTGACTAAACCACCTCCAAGGGGGATGACGGTACGTCCAGCAGAAAGACCAGAGTAGGAGAGGATGTTGGCTTGGCTGATGGCAGCAGCGTTAAGGTTGGCTTGGTTGATGGCAGCAGCGTTAAGGTTGGCTTGGTTGATGGCAGCAGCATTAAGGTTGGCTTGGTTGACAGCGGCAGCATTAAGGTTAGCTTGGTTGACAGCGGCTTGGTTAAGGGCAGCTTGGTTGACGGCAGCTTGGTTAAGAGCAGCTTGGTTGACAGCGGCGCTGTAAGTAGCGGTGTTGATGGCAGCAGCGTTAAGAGCGGCTTGGTTGTTAAGGGCAACTTGGTTGTTGAGGGCGACTTGACGGCTAACGGCAGCTTGGTTGGCAACGGCTTGTCCGATAACAGCACGGTTGACAACAGCTTGGTTGACGGCAGCTTGGTTAATGGCAGCTTGGTTGGCAGCAGCTTGGTTAAGGGCAGCTTGGTTAAGGACAGCTTGGTTGGCAGCCAAGGTGGTGAGTCCTAAGGTGCTGACAGCTGGAGCAGCCAAAACGGTTGGAGCCAAAGCCAAGTTACCGGCTGAGGCGAATCCGAAAACAGCGAAAACAATGACGGCCTTCGAAAAAATAGAAATTTTAAAATTATTAACAATAAATATAATTTTATATACAGAACGAAATTGTGTGTAATTTTAAATACAAATTTATATATCATTTTTTGAAAAAAATAAATTATGGGTAATGAATTTGGTATAAAATATATTAAATTTATAAAAAGAAAATCATAATTTTAAATAATAAAATTTATAAAATTTTAGATAAGAAAATTTATACAGTTGAATATATTATAAGAAACAAAATCTGAAAATCTCACTAGAAATTGAATAGGTACTATATTATTTACAATAAAAAGATTTTAGTAAATAAAAGGGAAATGAAATTTGCACCTTGATCATGATGATGAAGTTGGCGGAATATTTCCCGTTGAATTGATTGGATTAAGAATTGGATTGTTAGCTGAAAGAGAGCTGAAAGTTGAATGTAATGATTGAGAGTTCGGGTTGAGTATTTATATGAATTGAAATCCCACAGCAATATACTATCGATTGTCAAAGTAGAAGAAAATATCTAAAAATGCATTTAGTTAACATTGGCCTTATTCTCGTGATCAGTCACTTCATTAGTGTCTGATCACAATTTTTGTTAAAAGTTATTATGTAGACACGTTTTCAACTTGTGGGATGGTTTCTTTTACATAATGTGCTAAACGTGTTAGTTTTGCTAGTAAACGTACAAAAATAAATTCACAGAATGTAGAAAATCCTTCGCTCATTTATTTTTAGAGCAATATTGGCATTTTTATATTAATCACAATTAATTGGGATTTTTAAATGACATAATTATTATATAAAGCAGACATTCTAACAACATTGCTACTAGGCCGCATTTTAATTTTAATGCCACAACAATAGCACAAAGATGTTATGTAATTAAAATTATCTGTCTTAACATGTCTTGTAGCATTCAGGCTTTGTGAATAGAACCATTGTAGCGTACAGATACAGTAAAAATGCAATCTAGTAATAACTAGCCGTGTACGTACCTATGTATTAGGAGTAGTACAGCGTGTATGTAAACAAAGCCTCTCTACTTAAGTGTTACAACGTGTGATAGTGAGTTTAAGGTTGAATACATGTAGTTGTAGGAATGTAGAGTCTAGCACACTATTTATTTAGGAAAAATGCAATTCTTGTTAAGAATGAGACTGATTGTGAGTGTAAGTGAAACAATAAAACTGCTTGTCTATACACTCTCTACACTCGTGGATGCTCTATTCTTAGCTAATTTTGCTGTTTTCGATGCAGGAATTTTGTATTTATCAGTAATACCTATGTAATAGTGGTATGTACTTTGATGTAGCAATTAATTGGTGTTTGAGGAATGTTAGAATCAGGAATATAGTAAATAAATAAAATAAATGCATCATGAATTCATTAATGATCCTTATAATTATTACTTATAATTATTTCTGAAATATTTTAGAAACGTCTATTCTTCGTGGGCTTCCTTATTCGTATTTGTAAGCAGTAAAAAATTATGCTTGTTTGAACTACAGGTGTGATAATAATGTATAATTGGCATTATGTGATATTAAGTCTCTCCGTATTCTCGTAGCCTTTTTTCTACACTTAAAGGGATTTTTAGATTTAATATTAATAAGTGAATCGAATGCCAAGCCCGAAATTCAAGGTTTCCCCACTTAAGAAACAATTGATTTGAGCCTGTGTTTTAATAATATGCATTTTCGTATAAAACTTGTTGTAAAAGATTCAGACTTAATTACTCTTACTTACTTAATTAATTAATTTCATTACTTTACCCAATTTTCTTATGTCAAATTATAATATAATATTTAGCATTTTTCAAAAAAATCATAAAGCAAAAACATGGAAGGGAATGAGGAACAAACTTGTAATTTTTATGAAATAATGCAGATTGCTAAATTATGAAAGGGACAAAGGATCAATTTGAATACAATAATGAGCAATGGTTTATTGATTATTTTCTCCATTGCAGGAATGATATAATTATAAAAATCATTTCGACAGTATTTCAGAAGTGGCATAATATGTTCGTGTTGTTGATTGTAATAGATACCTGTTTAAATTTTATTGTAATAATAATATAATATGTTATATCACACTGTTGCGGCGTCTCTCTTTAATGTTCCTCCAGTTGTGATTGATCGCGTCGACATTCCTGTAAAATAATTGTAAATGTCTTAATTATTAATTATTAAAAAGGAAATTTGAAATTCTAATTTAATGTTGATGAAAAAGTTGCATAAAAGGATACACGTACATAGATATTCAAACATATTAAGAAATATGAAGTCTTATCATTTAAATAATATTTATAAATAATAAAATAGGTACCTGTATTTTCACTCTTGGTTCTCGTGAGCCCTCGTTTCCCTGTAGTAATTTCGTACCAAAATGAAACAAATTCTTCTCTGAATCTTTGTCCAAAGAGACAATACAGAATGAAATTGACAGAACTGTTAAGTGTCAACATCACACTGGCAATTCGGTCAAAAACTGGATTGTAGTCATATCCCGCAATACTAATAATATCAAGAATTGGAAAGATGCTAATGCAAATTAAAAATACTCCCACAACTGCGAGTAGCGTTATTGCAAAAGAATTTTCGTCCTTTTGACTCGATGTCCATTGTCTTCGTTTTTCTGCTGACACACTAATCTAAGACAAATCATTTTGATTTAATGCATTTTTCACAATAAAATATAATAGAGGTTTTCACACAAGCAATTAAGAACGAATCCAAATCATCGATTATTTCTGCAAAAATAATAATCTACTTTTGATTACAAAAAATTGATTATTGACGATGTAATCCAGTCTCACTCACAACTCCTCAAATTTGGGGGCAATATGAGCAAATTTCGTAAAATATTCAATGCGTTCGAGCTAAACGATTATAATTGAAAATAAAAATAATCCGGTTCAGATTATAATATGGCTTTACGTGAAACCCCCTAATGTTATGATTTGCATAATATGAACATTTATTAGTAATTGTACAAATAAAGATACATGTATTTACTTACAACTCTCCAAATGAGAAAATTGAATGTAAACAAACTGACGAAGGGAATACAGTACATGATAAAAAAGTAGATCACACATTTGTAATATAGTTTGTATGCCACGTTGTCGCATAAAGGCTGCCTGCTCATTTTGTAGTATGTTGAAGGAGATTCACTATCATTCTCACGTAAAACCGTGTAATAGATTTCAGTCTTATATTCCCACCATCTTGGCAAATTATAAACCCCAGAAAACAAAATCACTAATACAATTGTCCAAAGTGCTCTTCGCCTTGTACACTGTGTTCGAGCGAGGTGAGGCCGACACACTGCTAAATAACGGTCGATTGCAACTGCCACTGTCATGTACAAAGCGGCAGTGTAAGCTGAAAAAGTACATAAGTTCAAGTGTGATTTTTGAATAGTAAAATATTTTGATAATTAAGATTTATACTATAGATTGTTGATCACTAATAAAAATATTAGAATATAGCGAATTTTTGCATTTCGTCATTTCAATTAAACTTTTTAAATTATTATTATAGTAATAATTATTATTACCTGTGAAATTAATTGCACGCGCAGCAGGTCCAATGTTTGGAAAAAATATGTGCGTGTAACCTTTGGCTACTCCAAAATGTAAAAACATTGACTGAATGCCGTAACGGAAAAATTTTGTGAAAAAATGCACAGCATCACAAAATGTGAGTCCTAATGTCAATACACTGTAAGTAGATCTCATTTTGGGTCGGAGTAGAACTAAAGCACTCAAAACGTTGCCAATCATTCCGAAAAGACATAGAAAAAACAGTAATAGTCCCCATGGCAAAAACTCATAGGATGTTGTACCCGTATTTGGTTTTGCCCGCAGCGTCGCAGGAATTGTTAAACTTTCATTGCTTCTTAACATATTAAATGAATATTAAAATAAAATAAACGCAATTTCTTGAGATTTTGTTCAAATTGTCTCAATTTCAGACCATAATACTATTTGCACTGTGTTTAGTATTATGTAACATTGTAAAATGTTCTCGAACTGGAACGAATTAAGGAAAATTAAGATAATTAAATTTTATCCTACATTGGAATTACAATTTCAATGATAAAAAACAAACGACAATTTTAAATAGAACTAGGTTTTTTGTAAGTTTTTGGCCATATGGAAAAATGATTGACTTCTTGAAATTGTCGATTTCAATTATGGACATTTCATCCACACACTTTCTATAGTACTGCAACACATTGTGCAAATTTCAAACCTATTGGTAGCATTGCTTTAAGAATAAATAGAGGATAAAAATTGATTGATGTCATTTAATACATTTTGCGTTGTTATTTTTCGTCGTAAAGCATTTGCCCGTCATGTTGAGTAGGTCTTTAGTTACCGCAAGACACTATGCGATTGTGATATACCAAGTAAAGTCGAGTAGAAGTAGGTGCCTAAATATTCGTATCGGTTGACGTTTTATTCAATATTAAAATAGTGACTCACAAATAAGAATAAGGAAGGTATCAATCCTTACTTCTATTAGTCGTAGGTAGAGATATTAAACGAGGCATATATATATTTATGGCGTATATACACTGTAATCGTAATACATTGAATTTGTCACATCAGAGCCTCTTCCGAGGAATAATATTGCTGGCTGCATATGCTTTGTCCTGTTGATGTTCGCTGAATGTGCATATACCTACTAATATTTTTTTCAAAAGCATTACCTAATGCTCTGCGATAAGCATTGGAATAACATTCTTCAAGCGATAAATGTGAGGTAATGTTTATGTACATAATGAACAATCAATGTTCACAAAAGCTCCCCAACAAATTCTATCTCTAACTTGATTGTATTTTGAGGCTTCCCAATGTATTAGAGAGAAATGAATGGATTATTCGCTGGGGAAGCCTGGCGAGGTGGTGTAGGGCTGGGGATTGCTAATTGAGAGTAAGTGGAAGCTTAGGTTCTGTTTGGTCTGAACGAACCAAGATGTCTTAATTTTATTAAGTCGTGTTAACTACTATATATCAAGGGTATTCAATTCTGTCTGTCTGTCTGTCCGTCAGTCTGTTGTGCAGATTCTCTAACACTAGTATTATGGTGTCTAGTACGATAGTATTTATGTTAGTATATTGTCTAGTATCACTGGCGTAGCCAGGGAGATCAAGGGGTACATATGCCACCCCCTCGAAAGAAATGTAATAAAATCAACAAAACCAACATTATGGTATCTAATACGATAGTATATGGTAGTATAATATCTAGTAGCACTGGCGTAGCCAGGGGGTAAAGAGGGCAATTGACCCCTCACGATAGAAAAGTCATAATAGACAGTAGTAGTGTACCCACATTACCAGACTCCGATTCCTCAGACTCCGCTTCCTCAGACTCCACTTCCAATGCTTTCCG
>JAQFYB010003771.1:0-18317 GCA_034694085.1 Pogonognathellus longicornis | reverse complement strand
GCCCACCGCGGATGGTGCTCGGATTGATTTTTGGGCGCCCAGGGCGCCCAAAAAATGTGAAAATGCCTCGGATTTAGTTCGGAGCGCCTTCGGCGCCCAAATGGACTCGGATTTTGTTCGGAGCGACTAAATAAAAAAAACGCATTCTATGACAAATTTTTTACCTGTGTATTTTTTAACTATAAAAAAATTCATTTGCCAGTTAAGTAGTATTTTTTTATCTTTTATTTATCCCCTAATTATAGCTAAATGCAAGTATAATAAAACAAATATTCAGATAGAAGCTATCTTTTTGTTATATTGTACTAGGCGGTCATACGACCCGGCTTTAACTACATTGTGAATGAATTCACACAAAGCAATCTAGTGCGTTGGGATATGAATGTAAGATAATAAGGCCTACACTCCAACCTCCCCTACATTCCACTCCTGTGTGCTACTCCTGTCTAGAAAGACTTCAACCTGTTGACGTGGTTGCTCAGTGACAGGTAGCAGCAGAGGCAGGTAAAGCTTAACTGAACCCCGAAAATTTGGTGGGTGCAGTAGTAGCAAGAGCTGTGGGAGGAGCTGCGGGTCAGTTTTTTTGAACCCTGCCAAAGTACCAAAATTCAGTCTTTTTCATCCCTGCTCAGTTACCAAAATACAGTTTTTTTCATCCCTGCTCAGTTACCAGAATTCATCAGTTGCGAATATCTCATAAAATAATTAGAATTGAGTACTTGAAGCAAAAGCCTTACTTAGTTCATAGTTCTGAAGAAAATCAAGCAGCTTGTAATTTCTGGATTGAAAGGCCAGCCAAATTACATAAAAACTGCCCAAAAAAATTGAAAAAAAAACTAGGGCGCCAAGGAATGGGCGCCCTTCGGGCGCCCATGCTTCGGCGCCCAGGGTGCCCTAGGCGCCCAGTCCGGAGCGCGGGCGCCCTTCGGGCGCCCGCCAATATATCCGGAGCTCCGAACAAAATTGGACACCCCGATAAAAATGGGTCTTTTCCATGTTAAAATACAATTTACTACAATAACATTTTTATGAGACCGAATTACGAGTCGCGATTAATATCAATCGAAAGAGGAGATTTCATCAATCATTTTCATGTAATATTTATCCAATATTGGTAATGTAATGCGGGTGAAATAATTACTCGGAAAAATGGTTGGATGCTATGATTTTTTTACATGGACAGCATTTTATTTGAGTAGTCAACAAGACACAACTCTTTTAAATGAGGTACTAGTTCGGATGGATTACATAACCAAAGTTAGACAACCCATATATGACAATGATTGTTAGAGTCATCTCTTTCGATTGACATTAATCGTAATTCGTAACTCATAATTCTGTCTGGATCAGGAACTACTCTGGTCCAAAATAATATTGAGACGTGTATTTTAACATGGAGAAGGCCCATTTTATGTAGCCGTATTCCGAATTCATTGAGTTAGTAAAGTTATATATTATAGGGTATATTATATTAAAATGATTGGTAAAGTCTCATCGTGATATGCACAGCAACTCATGATTGAGATATTGATTTTCAAAAAGTTATTCTCACTTAAAAATCACCCTGTACAATAGGTGATTACGTGGATGACCAAATTATGGAGGACGGGGAATCGTACTTTCTTTGCGTAATATGTTCTCACGGTAAACATACTTGGAAAGTACTATCCGTGGAACCCGAACTACGTAAAGGTGTTTTATCTGCAATTAAGAAAAAAATTACTGAATTGGGCTTCGATCCAAATTTGATGCAATCAATTCCCCCTTGTAAAGAAAGTACTTAATTTAAATACCTTCTAATAATATATTGTGATAAAATCTGATAATACCTTCTAATAATATCTTCGGATTTAGTTAATTTCAAAGAGAATCTCAAAAAAAATTGATTTCAATAGTAAAATGATTTTGTCTTATAGAATACAGCAAAATGAGTATATACCTACATTGAAAC
This sequence comes from Pogonognathellus longicornis, assembly GCA_034694085.1. Lineage (NCBI taxonomy): Eukaryota > Metazoa > Arthropoda > Collembola > Entomobryomorpha > Tomoceridae > Pogonognathellus > Pogonognathellus longicornis. Next base: position 16,366 of record JAQFYB010003771.1, on the reverse strand, counting down.
TTCTAAAATGAAAAATGTGTGACACAAAGTATTAGTTAATTAACTTTTATAATCTTGATGCCGCTAAAATGTGTAGCTTTACAATTATTGTAGGCGCATCATTTTCATATGTGACTCTAACGCAGTGCGTATAGTCTACACTCCTAATTCTATTTACTTTAACAATTACTTACACACAATGAAATCTCAATCATGAATTGTGCAACCCATCGTTTTGATTACTACCATCTTAAAAAATAAGACGTAAAACACTAATATGAAACACCTTGTAAAAACGCCTAATCTTTGTTCCGTCGCAACTCACGAACCACTCAATATCTCATCACCTGGAATATAATTTCTTGAAGCTAAGATTTGTAAAATGTCTATGGGCTATTAAACTTTTGAAAAATTATAACCACATCAATTAAAATGGCAATTACAATTGAATAATTTCGATTTACTGTTGTGCCAACTTCAGAAATCAGCGCAAGGCAAATTCTATTTCAGAAAAGGTTCTTTTCATGTGAAAAAGGAAAGAAGGCACAGCTTAGGCGAATGTGAATGTGTGGAGTTTTATGTGGTGGTATGTTTTGTAGACTTAACTTAATATTATGGTCAGTATACAATAAGTACAATTTGTCGTGGTCCAACATGGTTTATTATAACTTGACACTATAATATAACTTGAGAATATGTATTATTATATATTAGGCACCTACCTACACATTGTCTTCATTATGTTTCAGTCACAATTTTATATATAATTACGTGTGTGCATTGAATATTATCTACTATAATAAAATTATTATACCATAATATGCAAAAATCCCATGTAAAAAAGCCTAAAACACCTAGTCTGCGTTAGAGTTATATTCTCACGAACCACTCCTAGTCTGAAAACTGAAACATACCCACTTGAAGCTAAAATTACAGTGAACGTAATAAATTATTCAACCACGGCAATCAAAATGACAACTAAAATTTTGTAATTGTCATTTACTACTGATCCAAGCACAATCTATTTTTCAGGTAAAGAAAAGAAGGCACAACTTAAGGGCCATTTACAGGGAGCAGCCTTAATTCCCCATGATTAAATTCAGCTTACTGGTTTTCTAACAATGTTTGATGCTGTGAATTTTTTACAGTGTATTACTGAGATGTTCCTGCACTTAGTACAAAAAAGTTGATTCAAATTGATAAAAAAAATGACTAAGATATTGTATATCGAAGCAAGTGAGTCCTTTAAGGAATTTTCCAAAGCTTGTTTAAATGAAACGGACATTAGGAAGCTGTTTCTAAAGACTAAATTTATTATAAATCGAAAGAATACAATCAGTTACATTCATTTCACACAAAAATATTAAGGGACAAATCCAAATTTGCATGATATGCCCTAGAACGTGAATCTCGATATGGAGAAAAAAAGCTCAATTTTCAAAAAAAACGATCTGCTTGCAATAATATGCACCAAAAGTTGTCAAAAATGATGGCAAAATGTTCTTAAGAATCCATATTAACATATTAGAAAAAATTACAAAGTTTTAAAAATATCAACTTGTCGAGATGTGATTGTTAGAATTGTGCTAACAATGAGGATGAAAAGTGAAAGTAAGATTCAAACTTGTCACACGATCTACACATGTAACGTAGAAACTGGAAATTAATAGTCACATTTTATCAAACACTGTGAGTGATGTAAGTGTTTTCATCAATATATTTGACCAATACTTGATGAAAACACTTCATCAGAATTCATGCTACCTAAAAGCTAGAAAGTAAAATACAAATTCTAGCGTATTATGTAAACAGGGTATATAGGAGTGATGCCCCGTATGCGGATCCCAAAAATTTCATTCAAAACAATGCCTACAGGTATCGGCAACTTTAAAAAAATACTTCGGACAATATAGACTCAAATTGTCTGTGGCCTTGCTACGAATGAATATTTTATATCCCGTGTCGCAGGGACTGTATACTACTTTAAAAGAAAATGCAGATAAACATAGAAAATATGACAAGTTTTCACTTCAAACCGCATGACAGAATCAGAAATACATGGGGAATCTTTGGCTGTTAGTCCCATCGCTTTACATGGCTTTGTTTTCATGAAACAATTAGTTTTGTACAGCAACGTCTCATCTTTGTAACAGGTTGTAACTCACTTGCTTCGAGATTAATCGAGATACAATATCTTAGTCATTTTTTCACCGATTTGAACAAACTTTTTTGCACTAAGTGCAGAAACTTCTCATGAATACACTGTAAAAAAATTCGTAGCATCAAACATTGTTAAAAAACAAGTAATCTGAATTTAACCATGGGGAAATAACGCCGCCCCTCCCTGTATATTCCAATAAAATCCAATGGATTACTTACACTGTAAATAAACATTGGCTTTCTTCTAGGATCTAAAATAAGTATTTCAATTTTGAATAAAAAAGCTTTGGATAATAGTCGAAACTTTCGAAGTTGAAACTATTCGAAAATAGTCATATTATTATGTCGAATGTCTCCTCGGTAGTTTTTTCCCAGAGTAAAGGACCTATAACCATAGTTCCTTTTCGTGGGTGCTGTTTATATACATATCCCATGCATAGTTCCCTGGTAAACCATTTCTATGCCCTTACTTCATTTCTGCTGGGGCATAGAAAAATGCCGCAAGGTGTTTATAAATAGGTCGCTCCGAATGGTTGTAACTCCAACATTGTTTAATATACCTCGGGTACTTGAAATAGGGTACTATCCTTCACTGCTGGATGTATGAATATAGTAAATGTAAAATTGCTTGATCGTTCGAATATGGTATAATTCGAGTTCTATATTTTATTTGGCGTGATTTCAGCATAATAAATGAAAGGTGTACCGAATGGTTATTATAGCGAACTAATTTATAAGTAATTATAGGAATATATGGCTTTATTAACTTTAAATATTAGTAATGAATGGCAAATATGTTACATTAGATTAGACAATCATGTTATTGATTTTTTAATTTTAATCAATCAAAAAGGTCGATTAATTCAAGTTCACTTAATTCAACAGCTTTTGGTCTGACTTCGATATGCAACAAATCAACATTTCTAGCATATCTAGTAATCAATGAATGCATCGAAGAAATCCAAGACAAGATTGATTTTTTTACATAGATATAGATAACATTTTTGTAATACAGTATCAACCTCACAGTAAACACAAGTGCTGCAACCGAAACCATAATACAAAAAATGATAAAAATGGTGTAAATTTTAGAGGTCAACTTGAGAGCTAATGGTTGACGCCCCTCAATATCAACCTTTTCCAAGTTTGTATTTATAATTGTATCAATTTTACGAGTATCCCAGCTTTCTAGGAATTTATATATACCCGAAGAAATCAAGGATGCTAGCGAGCTTTGAAGCGCAGTATTGAAACGGCACCTGAAACTCCAGTAAGTAAAAACACGGTAAAATGGTTTGGGTAAAATATGATAATATTTGGATTTTTTGACTGAAACAAATAAACTATAAGTAGTAAAAGAAAATAGCTTAGGAATATTAAGTTCCTGATGTTTCTGAAAATCCGCAATACAATGCAGGTAGCTCGTTATTTTTGTGTAATTTTGAAAACAATCAAGTTTTGACATTTCAGTTTTTATGTTGTTGTGCTCCAGCAATTTGGAAATAAATATTTTTTCGGATTCGAATTCATCAACAGAATAATATGCCGTAATATGTTTCCTCCACATGTATTTGTATCCATCCGCCATCAATTGTGTGAAATTTTCGAAAGGTTGAGAATCGAATTGTGCTGCGCACTCGCTCTTGACGAAACATTCATAACACGTACACAGCATCCAGGAACAAAATGTCAAAAGCAAAAGCATTTTGTTCGAAATAGGGGTGTGGTTCTGCCGAAACATAAGTGAAATGCCCGTCAGCCAGGAAAAATCATTTTTAGAATATCGAATCTTTTTTTTGATCATGATGAGATTGTACAAATACAAGCAGAGTATCAGAACAATATAATACACTCCGACCATTAGCCACCCAGTTTGGTCATAACCAATGTTCACCCAATCAAAATAATCAGACTCTTCCAATTCCTTTGATTTACAATAAGAGACATGTGTTGAAATAGCACCAATAAAAGTTACTATGTTATACCTCATATAAGTTTTGATTATCACATTTAAATCAATCAAATTGACGATTCTTGTTGGATTTGCCTTTGATTCTAAACTAAATGTCAAGTTGTGGTACTGGGCTAAAATTTTAAAATTTGCAATGTCTGAAGAACACAATTCCTGTTTAACCTGATAGCTGTCGTAAATTGAAATACTGCATTTAATTTTGCTTTTTGTAGTATCATGGGAGCGGACTTTGACCCAAAAACGATTCAGTTGTTCAAAATATATAGCTGAATACCTCCTACTTCTAACAGAATCCCATTGAGAAGGTTGTAAGTCTATAGCGACCAGAGGTATATAATTATTTCCTAATGCAGACCTTATGTACATTTTCGTGATATCAATTAAATCACAAAATACATGCACAAATTTTGCATCCTCTGTTAGAAACATCTTTTCCATGAGTTTCCACCACACCATAGTTGCAGTGTCTCGGAAGTGCACAAAAATAAAGTAACTGCGTTCTGTCCAACTACGAAAATTATATTTTACATTGAAGTAGTGCACAACGTTCTGGGGATCTATAATAATGTTTATATCGCAAAATTCTTTATTAGGAACATCGTTGGGCTGAACAAGACTTCCATATTGGTATGAGTTGTTATAAACTGTCCATGGTTGTGAGTGTTGGTTATTAAACATTAATTTTTCCAAAAAGTCGGAATTTTCATGTGCTCTAAGATGAAAATCACAATTTTTAAAGTGTTCCAAGTTGAGAGTCAGATATTTTCCCACAACGGGTTTAAGCAACACCTGTGCAAAAAATAAAATACTGACGAAAAAAGCTGAAGAAATATTTAGCATTTTGTTTCTTTCACTAGTAATTGTCGCCTTCAACAATTACACTTTAAAATCCTCAGCATTGAACAAATTACGCGGATATCAAAATATGCAGTAATAATACTTGCTTGGAAATCAAAAACAAAATTTCACACGCAGATTTATGTTTTCAGTTTACCGAAAAACGTTTTAATGTGAGGATTAAAATGTTGAATAACCCACCTGCCTATTTATGTGTTTTGCACATACATTGTGCAACAAACAGTATTCGTTGCAAACAATAAAGTGAGTTCAGAAAAGAATGTTTTCTGGAAGTACCAAATATGAGAGTTAGATCTACAAATAAATGGACGAGACTTTATATGAAACACAACATGAACAACACTTGATCTTCTATGAGTATGAAACATTATCACCATCATTTACTTTGCACTTACTTATTATAAGTTAATGACAACTTTTGTTTTAGAGCATTCACTTTGTATTTACTTATTTGGTAGACAGTGTGTTGGCAGAATCAATTTTCTTAAACGTATAGTGCCTGCATATTTTTGCAGCAAGTGACATGTCCATTTCCATTACTAAAATATTTACTTGTCCCCACAATGATTTGACTTTCGCCATAGTCATATTATTACACGTTTTATTATTGTATGGGAATATGGGATTATTCTTCAATTATTTAAAGACATGAAATGTTGGCCTTTCTAATAAATTGCTTGACTTCTATTCTCTTAAAAACACTTCTTTTATTGTAATACCTTCTCTGTTGATGGTCAATAGTTTTAAGCACTTGTATTCTTAAAATACCAACAAATAGCAAACGTTCAACATGTTTCTTTTTTACCTACCTTTATTAAAATATCATGAACTTTTACACTATCCCTGTGAAATTTATGTCCTCACAATGTCACAATGATTTGACTTTCGTCATAGGTAGTCATATTTTTACACGTTATTACACGTATATGAGAATATGAGATTATTCTTCAATTATTTAAAGAAAAGAAATATTTTCCTTTCTAATAAAGTGCTTGACTTTCTCTTAAAAACCTTATCTTATTGTAATACCTTCTCTGTCGATGGTCAATAGTTTTAAGCACTTGTATTCTTAAAATACCAACAAATAGCAAACTTTCAAAATGTTTCTTCTTTACCTACCTTTATTTACAAAGGGGATGCACAGGGTGCACCCCTTTTCCTTTGTATTCTAAATATTTCGACAGTAGGTAATAAAATATATGTATAGTTTCCATCAGGAACTTAGCCAGGATTTTGAATTGGGGGTGCCTGGCATTAGATGATGTAGAAATAAAAATATTATTAAGTGATAGTTAACTATTAACCAAAATGTTTAGTTTCAGAATGACATGGGTTCAAATATTTCATGGTCATTGTTTTACTTTATCTGAAAATCTATTCATAAATTCAATATTTTGGACTCAATTTTCATCGTTTGATTTATTATTTATTTCTGGTAATTATTCTGGACAATTTTATTATTGAGAGATATAACTGGTACATGTACCACTGAAAGTATACGTTATCTAAAATCTAAACATCATTTGGCGTAATAGCATAATATTTCACATTATACATTTTATTAATATTAGAATATTATAAAGATGTACTTGAAATTGAGTATAATATTAAGTAAAACGCATGGGTATTCCATATCATACGTAGGTATTAACTATATCAACTGATATCACTTAAGCGTTTCATTAATGTTGGTCTAGTCCCGAATAGTAAAATGTATAGAATTAATTTGTTTCTGATTAATTATTTTTATGCCGCTCTGAACATTAGTAAAATCGGAATGACAAAACCATCCCGAAAAAGTTTCTATACAATTACAATTCATTATAAAGAATATTATTTTAATTGAATTTTCGTTGCGCTTCATTTTTAATATGCGAATAACATTTCGAAGACTGTTTGGCACTGTTAGGGAAATACCATCCATGCAAACATTTTGGAATGGCAGATTCACACGCCACGTCTACTTTGCAAATAAGTTCCCATTTGATTGCATCCAGAATGATTAAACTCGTTGTATTAGGTCCCGTAACTCTTTCACCGCCGTAAACTGCAGTGGAAAGAATAATTCCATCATCTTCCGTCTGCAAATAATAGAATTTTGTCAGAATTTGTAATATGATAAACTTGCACTTTACTTGTATATGTTATGGACTTTCATGACTCATCACATAATACGAATCCCCATCATGAATATATATGAATAAAAACATAATATACAATTATCATCATTATTCTTTGCACGAACCAACATTAAAATAATTCAGTTAGTTTATTTTTTTACTATTAATATGTAGGCACGTGTATTTTCTATTTTGTATTAGTGTCCACATATACACAATTATTATAAAATTGTAAATAAATACAGAATGCAATTATCTACTAATGAAATTGCAACGGCATGGCATGAAAATTAAAAGTGTTAAGTTAAAGTTAAAGTAAATTAACTTACTGAAGAATCAGGCCGAGGTACAAATATTGGTTCGCTAGGATATCCATTTGGCTCACACCATGTTTTGAATGTCCTTTGAATCGTATCCACCTTGATTAACTATAAATTTAAAAAAAGACTTGTAATGACCAATCATTTTTGTTGGGCTTATTTGATGTCTCAAGGGTAACTCAACTAACGATTAATCAATAGGATTAGTGGTTAGCATATTAATACTTATATTATAGTATTTTTAGTCATAGCGAATACGAACACATTTAAAAACAAAAGCAACATAATATCCAGTTTCATTTTTATCTTTTGAGATCTACGGCCAAAAAGTTATGAAAACGTATTGATAACAAATGAATTATTTACCGTGCCCGGATTATCCAAATCAACATCCGATGAAATAGCATAAAAATATCGATAAGGCTCCCCATCATAGTAATCGTAATTAATTTTCGGAGTTTCACACCCAATATCAACAATTTCATAGGACTCTGCGGGTGGCATGATTCCCGAAGCAGACATATCAAAGTCAGACAGTCTCAGTCTAAATCTTTTTGGTCTTCCTCTGAACATATTCGCATAATTCGGATTTGCATGGGCATTCTAATTTCAAAAACCCAAATTTTCATCAAATTATTTTATTTTCCTTGCTCAACTTTCCAATACTAGTACAAGGGAATAAAATTATGAAATAAATCTTTAAAACAAAACAGAAAATCCGGTAATTTAAAAAGTATTAAATTCTGTATATTTATTTTGCATATTGTTATAATTAAGAGTGTGACCTTTAAAGCATCGATGAACATACAGTCAATCATAGACGGGTCATTGTAGCAGCAAATGTCAACGACGACAACGACAGAGTCAAAATCTCCGGACAAAGTGCTGCAGCTTGAATGTACACTGTCATTGTCATAATTTCGCATTGGGTCGAATTGTGTCTCGGAGGATCTTGACTCGACTTCTTCGAAGGCATTGATGGTATGCAAAAAGAAAAGACTGGGCGCTCTGAAAGTTCTTCTAATTTTGGGTAATGGATTTCCCACTGTGTCTGACACTGATGAAACATCCTTTGCTGAACGGTATCTCGGGACGACATGGAAAATGGTGTCTTCCTCAGGATAAAACCGTAGACAAGAAGAAATGGACTTATCTCCGTAGATTTGAGCTAGTGGCACAGTAGGCAGGAAAACAGAGAGCGGCTGCTCAATCACAATGAAATAGTTTGGTGTGAGAGCGAAGGAATGCATGTAGCAAAGACTCAGTGGCCAACGGGATGGAATCGTTGCAAGGATTTCGGCCGTAGACCAAGGTGAAGGGATCTGAAAGCTTTCTGTTGGCTTCCCTCCGTCGTCCCCATCTAATTAGACAGTACAATATTAAAACAGAGTCAATTATTAACTCATTTTTCTTACTGCGTCCCTATTTTTAGTTTTTTGTCAGATAAACAATAAAAAGAATTTACTTATTTTCGTGGTTGGCACTCTATTTTTCTTGTCGGGGACTGTCATTTCAGCAATGATATAATGAGGACCGTGCCACACATTTAGTTTTTGACCCAAGTTGTACACCTTGCTTCCGGATATGTGTGGGTGAGATGTGTGATTTATTACTCCCAACTCTTGGTTCACATCCACCTGTAATAAATCCAGAAATAAACACTGTTTGTTGTGCGATTAGGTAGGATATAAGTTTAAGACACCCAGGAATATTTCCATATTGTTTCACATAAAGCCTGAAATTCCTTCGCAATGTGTGGAAAATTATTATACCATGTGCAAAAATCCCATGTAAAAAAGCCTAAAAAATTTCCTTCATTTTTAGGTAAAATAAGTTCAGAACATTGTAGCTGGCAGTTGGTAGCACAATGTCTAGGCCATTTTTTGGACCAGTGATAAAAGTCCTGAAAATTCATATGAAGAAATGAAATATTCCCTCGAACTCTAACCAGTGCAAATTTGTAAACGATACAGTATAAATTGTTAGCAAAACAAATGCAACTCTAGTTTAAGCGCATATATTATTTAAAACACATAAATAACCGGAATAGCAGTTTGTAAGTTAGAGTATGAAAACAATAATGATTCGGGTTTTGTCTGATGACAATATATAATCCAATTTAAATAGTATTTATATTTTAAATATGTTCACTATCATCAATACTGCATGCTGAGAGTAATAATTGAAATTGTGGAATTTGTAGAAATGATGCTCATTTGGTTACATGGAAATATAGAATACAATAAATCTGTATAATTGGTAGCTATTGTATAATATGTACATACCTACTTCCTTCCTTACATCAAAGAAAGCAAAGGAATTTCTACATTACAAACGTCTAAATGTTACATAGCGACAGTGATATATTTATTGTTGATTTACTGCTATATTGTATGTATATGGTTGCTTTTGCAAAATAAAATAATCACACTACACAAATCATTATTTTTGCGTTAGTTTTTCAAGTGTTAAGTAGGTATATCTAGCGCACCTGTGAGACCAGTTGATCAACACGTAAATTATAATTGTAGTGGGTTTTATATTATAGAGTTTTACAGAAATGTGTGACGCGTGTGTTCAGTTGACAGGGCAGACTGTGTGGTGTGCCAAATTGTATACGTATACGTGACCAGATTACTATGAACAATTCAGGATACGGTTAGTTGCACTATTTACGGTGTATAATATATTATGGGGTAAATTAATTATGTCTAGCGTTTCATGTTGATCAATCATTACCTCTGACTGACTTGTTTGTAAGTTTTTTGACTTATTGGTGTGCATGTCCGTCTCAATGTGAAGTTTGCATGTTTAATCCCAATAAAAAACATGGACCAACTTTCATACGTAACTTATAAGCATTATTTATTATATAGTACATACCTAGTAAGTAATGTACGCAGGATTAAAAATATCGAAAGTAGTGATTTGCATTCTTATGTTAATGAAAAAGTTTCTGCTAACAACAGTGTTAATAACTGTTGATATGAAAATTTGACCTTTTTGTGGCACCTATACAAATTACTGCGCGCTAAATACACAATATCATATTCTGTGCACAACTAAACATTTTTTTTCCTTTTTTCTTTCTGAAACTTGCTGTACGAGAACTATTATTTGTCACTACAAAAACTTTTCTCAAGTCAACCTTTTTCGTTATTATCGTAAATTAAGTAGAAATAAAATTACTTACTTAGTTGTTTCAGACTTGTACTAAATAAAATGTTAATGAAATGGAAAAGTTGATTCAGCAGGGTATACCGTTTGAAGTGTAGTGAGGTTCTCTAAATCTATTCTGTGGGCAAAAGGAGTTTCAGCTAGGGAATAGACTTCATCTCCGAAAGGGTGAATGCTGATGTTGGCCGTATCTGTCAATGTGGCATCAATTGGTCCCAAAAACACCGCAGCGATTCTGTCTCGACGCAAAAAGCAATAAAACTCCACTAAGTATATACCATTTATAAATGTGATGCTTACTTTTATGTGTAAGACATTATGTTACTTTTATGGAAACATTATGTAAAGTGCAAACGTGTAAAAAAGTTGGTAGTGCAGAAAAGATTAGAGTAAGGTACACGATGTACCTTTGGAAAATGGTTTGGCACGGATCAGGTACAGCAACTGTGCCGAATTCATTGAGCACTAATCTCTGAGCTGCTGTATTTCGTAGAAAACTCCTCGTTTCCATAAATCTATTTGTATACTTGACTTTGCCATCGCAAATCTGGAATTTCTGAAGGAGTCCCGGAGCGTCGAATAAATGTTTGTAGGAAGAAAAGCCGTAGGCGTCCACTCCTCCTGGACCATTACGAATTAATGAACCATCCAGCCACTGGGGAACTTCTCCTACATAAAAGAACCACATAAAATGAATCTTTTCAATCGCTTTCTGTTTCTCAGACTCAATTTAAACTTCATTGGCGAATGGCGTATTTAGAAGGGGGCTTTTGGTGCCTGAAGTCCCATCCCAAATTTTTGGACAATGCAATAGATAAAATTAACTCTCACAAGATGTAAAAAACAAGTCATTTTCCCACAAAGATGCAAAAAATCCATATTGTCTCTCGAATTTCATTACTTATAGAGTATTTCTTATTCTCATTTTAAATCCAGCCCCTCCCATATACGTGACTCGGATTTTCCCCCCAATTTATGATGGATAATCATTTATCTTCAATTTTTATAAAAATTTAGGCATCGAAAGCATCTTTTAATAGCGACTCTCACTTCTCCCCAGTGTTAATTTATTATTGTTCTGCATTGCAAAATTTTATATTAAAATGTGATGTTTCCAGAAAAATCATATATTTTAAGCTGATGCCATTGTAAAAAGAAACATAAAACGTGAAATCCTGAAAATGGATTGTTTAAGAGGATAAATAAATTGTTACTCTGTGGCTTTAAAATGCAAATTTTATACAAAGTGTATAAATACAGTAAATCGAGTGAGTGAATTGAATAAAAAAGGCATGAAAAAAGAAAATCATGCAAAGCAGTGTAATATACACTATACACTAACGCGTTGTTCATTTTATATCCTTCTGTCACTTGAGACAGAAAAGAAATGAACATGTCAATAACTCATCTATACGTTGAAACATGTGTATACGGCATACCTATTTATACGTAGCTACTTCAGTATAATATATTTCTATAAATAAGCAAAATACCTTACCAAAAGAAGTTTTGCCTTCCAGTGGCTTTTCCACTTGTTTTTGGCATGAGCGAAGCCAAACACTCAAGTCGCAATTCGGAAAGAAGTCTTCTGATTCGCTTTCTTCCATTTTCGGAAATTGAATTGTTTTAATAATTCAGAATCCGATTCTCAGTTATTTGTTTCCCCACCGAGAACAAGAAAACAGTAAACTCCGTCTTTTTCTTTCTTTCTCAAACTGAAAAACAAAAGGAAAACTAATAAGGAAAGAGGCAGTCAGATTGTTGAAGACAAAGTTAAATTTTATTCGGGGAAAGTTCTGGCCGCAAAAGGACGTTTATTGTTTTATATGAGAACGTGGCTTTGAATGGCTAATGAATGGTGATGAAATTCTTGAGATCGTATACTACACACGACACTCGCTTACCTTTTTGCATGGAAATGCATTATACTATACCTCCACAAGTTCTATTGTGTTTCCAATAATATTATTGCTATTATTTTATTACTACTACGAAAGTGTGTTGTAGTTTCGTCAATGTATTATCCTACATTCAATTTTCAATGAGGGAGACGTGTTGTGAGAAGACTATGCAATGCCAAGTATAAAATTCAACTGTTCATACCGCGGACAAAATTTTCTGGTCGGGTAGCCGTGTAGGCTACATACAAGAATTCGGGTATACATAATATATAATGTACATACATGGAAGTGCTAGGTTTATATATTCGCTGAGATGGTGAAAGTCGGTTGGTTGGTGTGACCCTGACCTAATTGCGCTGCACATACAGTTCACTTTGTACTTATAATACATAGCGTCAAATACTATACGCTATTTTTCATATATATTTTCATACTGTACTTTTACGTGTCTTGCCTACCACTCGGTTGGAACGGGAGAATGCCTGCCGGGAGTGCAGATTGACTATCAGTTTCTTCAGTGGTGAGTTGTACTAGAGTGTGTTTGCATGTGTATACTTTCTTTTCTTGTCTTTTCCATCACATGTATATTGTATATATACAATTTGACTCCCTGGTTCAGAACACAGCAAAGGAGAAACTTGTAGGACTTCCTTTCTCGGCTTTAGTTTTAGACTTGCCAGTTTCTGCATAGGATTCTTTTATATTATTATGCCAGACAGACCTACATTTATTTGCCTTCCTTCGACAGCTCTTTGCTTGCAAGTGGTAAGCATGGAATTCAGTTTTCATGTGGTTTCTTCTCGTTATCAGCATACAAACCAATGTTATGTACTTTTAGAAATACCTATTAAACATCATCGTAATAATCATACAGAGTACAAACGAAGTGCCTTTCTCTCATACTTTTACAAACTACTGTTTGCTAAATGTAAGTTGCATTCAAGGCAGTATTTAGGATTCCATTTTGGGAGGGGCAAAATACCAACGAATTGTACAAGTGTTGAATTATCGTGTAAAGGAAAAAATTTGAGTCGATGCTTTAGGTCAAAATCAAACTAAATTGCAAAAAAAATTGCGATTTTTTGCACTTTTTTGGTAAAATAATGTGTTTTTTGGAATTTCGGGAGTGAGAGGCACATGTCTCCTTGCCCCCTCGCAATACAGCTTTGGTTGCATTCATACACTGTACTCGTGCTTCTGAGGCTTGTAGATACTCGTGAAATATCAACAAGAAAATTACATACCTAGCTGTGCCGCGGTGTGTTTTGGTGCAATGCCTTTTTCCGTTCTGTTGCCCGTTTAAAGTTTGTTTATTATTCTACAACATTTGCCTGGGTATATCTGATATAGCTACGAAATTGCAGCCACAAACAACGAATACTCTTCAATATACTTCCACTACTAATACTAACAGCTAGCAATAAATTGTGTGGTGTTGTTGGCAGGTTAAGTTCTAGTAACTGCTAGCTATTATAATAAACTCTCCGGCTCTCCATTTCATTTCATGTGCACCAATCAATAAGTTTTATTCTGAGCCATCATGCCACTATAATATGACTACTAATATTCACTACTACATTGTGAACGAGTTTCATGTGGAAATCTGGAAATGTAATCCTATAGAGGAATATAATATGTATGTGTGTAAATTATCTGTATCTGTAGGTGTCCTTGCAAAGTTTTGCTATAATGAACTTTATGGCTGATCATCAACGAAATAACAGTCATCGTAAAGGAATCTTAAATTCCTATTATTAAAAGCCGCTTGGAAACTGGAGACTTTAGTTAGACAGAAAATCATAGACGATTGCAGTAGGTACTTGCATTATTTATTTATTGCTGTGATTAAAAGTGTGTTATAGTGTTCCTATAAATTATCAAGTTAGACTGTAATTGCTTTAGTACATAAATATTATAGTATATAGTAAAGGATCTAGCCCAACCCGTAACACTACGGTTGGCCCAACTCAACATTGGGTTAGGGTTGGGTTCGGGTCAAGTAAATAACTAGGTCAAAACGTTTTTACTATTATGATTATTATAGATATATTTTATGAAATTTGCTTTTAACATTTCAGTAGGTTTTGATGAAGAACGAAATTTCATTGTGATAAATTATCAAAATAAAATAATGGTATAAATAAGATATTAGAAAAATTGAAAGATTTACTTAAACTTTAGAAGTTTAAATGAGATGATGCTTCTTCTTCAGTTTTCAGTAGAGCTCTTTTCAGAATGTGAGAAACTTGAGACTACTTCGAGGTTTATATACAAGCAAGACTCAAGCTATATGTGTAGGGCTTCTTACCCTACACATATAGCTTGAGTCTTGATACAAGTAAATACTTTCTTTTATAAAACAGAGCAGCGTAATTTCTTCTACTTGCTCAATTATTATTATTATACTATAGTAATCTTTTCCAATTATAACACTAGCTTTCGTGCATGCAATTGAGAAGAATGTTTTTTTTGCCGAGCGCGGACCCAGGGGGGGGGGTGCACAGGGTGCACGTGCGCCCCGCAGAATGCGTTTGCTATCTCAAATATTATAGCTTATTTTTCCATTAAAATTTGAAAATTTGAAAAAAAATTAGCGCGGAGCGCTAATTTGAAGCGTTTAAAGTTGGTTTGGACCTAATCCAAAGCGCTACATGCGCTCAACTGTATCCCATTTTCGAGCTCTAACCAATAATTAATTTCTCTAAAAAACATGTGCACCCCCAGCTTATGATCCTGGGTACGCGCCTGGTTTCAGCTTACATAAGAATATTCTTCTTAAACAAGTTGCAAACTTTTCTCATTTTTTACATTTACTCTACATTTTTGTTGCAATATGCACTAATATTTGCAGTTTTAATTCGTAAATAAAATTGGTTTTCAGCAAAAGGCCAGATGTTTACACATGAGAATTCTACACACACCTTTGGTTGGCGTCATAATCTGTATTACAAGCCAATTTTGCTTCAAATCCTTGATTTTCAAATTTTTATTCATAAAGATTCAACCTATTATAGGAATCCTTGACCGCAACCATACTACTTTTATATACAGATAAATAATTAGTTTGCTACCTATGCACCAGTTTTTATCACTGCCGTAACTAGCTTGTCCCGGCCCGGAGGAAATTTAACGATTTTATTTTTCCCGGCCCTTTATATAACGATTTTTCCTAGTACATTCATGCATAGGCGCAGCCAGTTTTCGGTGGGGCAATCAAATTAATTGTTAATCAAAATTAACCTAAGAATTAAAATTAAAATACCTTAAATGAAATTAAACCTAGAATACATAAAATTTGCGCGTAGCGCGAAAAATTACGTGATTTCTCTTTACCTTTCACGGCAATAAAACCTATTTTTTCTGATTCAGGGGGAGGGCACCAGTGGTTGTATACATGTATTATTGTTTCCACCTCCAGGCATACATCTTAATATGAAGCAGAATGCGTCAGAATCCGCCCACAAAGTAAAGAATTTGAGAGGATATCAACCAAAAGAACCCGAAAGTCGCGAACAAAATTTAAAGATTTATTGAAATATTTCGTAAAATAACGTCTTGATTGGATTTCAGAGGGACAATTGTACATTTTCCTTCCCCAGTATACGGTGTAGAGTCAACATGTTTAAAAAAATTAGCTTAAATCCTTTAAATATTGACAATAATGACCAAAAACGTGAAAATATTGATAATATTTAATGTTAAAATGCTAAATTATTTTTTGTATTTAAAAATTTTGGCTCTAAAATGCTAAATTATTTTTATATTTAAACATTTCGACTCTAAAATGCTAAATTATTTTTTATATTTAAAAATTTTGGCTCTAAAATGCTAAATTATTTTTATATTTAAACATTTCGACTCTAAAATGCTAAATTATTT
>JAQFYB010003770.1:0-18319 GCA_034694085.1 Pogonognathellus longicornis | reverse complement strand
CAATAAACATCTATGCAGAATTTTTAACATTGAAAACGGAAAATGAAGGGACATTTAAAAAAAAATGGACTATAGTGCTCTGTAAGTTGCTTTTATTGCTTATTCAGTTTTTATTTCATTGGCCCAAGCACTTTCCTTTTCTTCATACGCCCCGCATTGTATTGCTCTTACTCTCTCAACCTTCAAAGCAGCTGAAAAGCAAAGCTAATCTATTTATTCTCCTATGAACGCAAAATAAGAAATAGATGAATCAATATCATTCATTCATCTTTTTTTATTTTTTCATCGTGTCTTAAATCAATTTTTCTTCAATGTTTGCAAAAACCATCATTCCAATGGCACTAGTGGAAAAAAACAATTTCTCTTACAGAACTGAACATAATTAACGCGAAATTGATTTACAAATACTATGAACCCAATTATACATCACCACACAGTGCCACACTGTTTTTTTATAAAGCTTTCCCTTAACTTTATTAATTTTTTAAACATTTCCCACTTTACTCATTGTTTGATCGCATCCAGTAATTAATTTTTTCCCTTTGTAACTCCTGAATTTTCCAAATTAGCATTTTTATTTACTTTTGTAACTGAGTTTGTCATTATTGTTCCGTCTATTCTTTCTTTCCCATTTCGACGTAGATCATACCTTAGTACAAAATATGGATGATCATAGATCATTAACAGAGTTGTAGAAGTATTTGAGGTTATGTGGTGGCAAGGAAGCCTTCAATCGGTCAGAAATGGTCACTTCAGTCCCTTTACTAATCCTAATCCGGATTCGAACCTTTTTCTCGACTTTTACCCAAATTCTATTGTTCTCAACGTTTGGGGGTAATGATACGCTGCCGATGAATGCGGTATCTCGAATTTAATTTCTGAGAAAGGGACACGAAGGTCTTTTTAGTGCTAAAGACTTTCTTTTTGGAAAATTTTAAAATATTTAATTTAAGTTGAATATTTGGATGCACATGAACTAGTGCCTAACCGTCAAATACAGCTTTGTAGTCGCTACCAAACTGCAAAATGTTTTTCCATTTCGAAAAGAATGGCCGAATTTTACAATGCTAGAGTGCAAACACACAAGCACAATTTTCTTGAAGTGTGTGAGCAAATTAGTTGTGCTAATAATTGTACTATTACTAGCAGGGATTGCGAGCAAGTAGAAAGGACTGAAGCATAATAAGTATATGTCGGTATTTGTCTGGGAATAGTTTGAGAGATATTTGGAGAAAGGACAATGCTAATAACAGTTGTCGACACACAAAAGCCAATATAAAGTAAGAAAGCAGTGAAAGGATTGAAGGGCTCAAAGAGCCAACAAAAGATGAAAGAGCCCCGTAATAAAGGAAAGTTGACGGAACGCTCAAGCCATTAGACTGCAAACCGTCAAAAAGTAAACGGATTTGAGAAGGTGGATGAGAAGTTAGTGTGTTGGCCTGGGCGGCAAAAGAAAAGTCGGGCGTTAAGAACGGGATCAGATTCAATCGGGAAGATGATAGCACACACAGTGAGACACGGAGCACATCCAAACGAATGCAGACTACAAACTCCGTTTCAGAACCCATTCTGAGTTTCCTCCAAGAAACGCTCATGACACAAAGAGATAACGTAACAAGACAGGAAAACTAAGCACTCGATCAAACCAAGTCAAGGTGACTGGATTTTCAGACAATGTTGTGAACGCAACAGAAAAAGTTAAAAATAATGCCAATTGGATTCAGTCGTCCTTTGAAATTTCTTTGGCTTCGATTTGACGTGTAATTCTCTATAAATCTGGGTTGCTAAGTAATACAAGGAGATGAAACGAGACTGGAACAATGAAATTCTTCAAAGAACAGCTGATTCCAAATAATGGAAATTACTATATAGTGGTTCAGTGTTCAGTCCTTTCACTCTTTTCATCTCGTATTAATAAAATATTCTCAGAAAAACTATTTCACTTCCCCATGCACAATACATCATATTCAAATCAAATGAAAACCTTCAACATTGTTTAATTACACTTAAGTGCAATCATATAATAAACATCTTTCTTCATTTGCTGTTATTCAGGAGTATTAAATCAACAGCTAGAATAGACAGCGAAAAAAATGAATTTTAAAATTTGCTTCGGCTCGTAGTTGAATGGAAGCGAAGCGTAAACTCCGAGTCATATCTGATAATAATATGAGGCGATAATAAATAGGAATATTCTGCTTAATTTTAAATTTGGCAAACTTTTTCGCACTGTTCGGTCGAAATGAACCAAGCTAAAATTAAAATTAGTTCAATCGCATAGAGGCTAAAAACTGACTTAAGTTCCATATTTCGGTTTTATTCAAGTGCCAAATGCAGCCATTTGCATTTTATTCACTTTTTAATATTTGTAAATAGCCTGTATCAATCAATGAGATAGTTATGAAATAAATAAATCTAGATAGTTAGTTTTTCTAGGAAAGCTTTAATTGGTCCTCAAAGGAAGCCATTAAACCATGTGACTCGGTTTCCACTCAGGTGTCGCAAGAATTTTTCTTTCAGGTTTACGAGTTTCTCCTCAAGGGGGAGACTAAATGGGTGGAGCCAGGTTGACATTTCAGGTTAATAATTCATTAGCAAACCTAACCAACATTTGACAAAAATATTTGTGTAGGTAGCACCTTATGGGGATACATTGGTTCCTTTGGGAGCGGACCAACCCAGAAGCCAGTATGTTTTCGAGGTCTAATAAACACCGCCATAATGTTTGATTGACCTTATCCCAGCCAAGAGAGCTCTGGAATGGGGCGCCCGGGGCATATCCCTCAAACCCAATAAACCAGCAACGAAGACCCGTCGGAGGAATTTTTTCTAAAAACGTCACCAAATATTTGGATCACATTATTTATTGTAAGTACACCTATTGTGTTTTGGATTGAGTTTGTGGATTTACGTAGAGCCTTTAATAGGCAGTTCATTAAACGCAATATTTGAGAAAAGTGTAGGTATGTGAAATATTTATTAGGAAACGAGGATTCTGCTGGCAGAAGTAGAAAAGCATTAAATTTCTGCTGTGCAATATTTTATCCGGAATACGTCTATAAAGCGGAGAAAGAGCATAATGTAATACTTCTTTAGTCGGCTAGCTAGGAAGTTGGGGCGAGGTACATGGAAGTTCTCGTGACGTCGTGACTGTCTTTTGGAGTAGAAACAGAGGAGTATCTTCTACTTTCCGTATTGTGTAAGCCCATTGAGTTTTTGGATGTCCCTTTGGTTGTATTGTATTAATGCATCAACTTTCTTCATGCACCATAACAAAGTAAGTTGAAACTTTCAATTCAGCAAGACAAGTCGTCGGATTTCTTAGAAGCTATAAGGTAATATACCTTCCGGAATACTCTCTTTCTGCACAACCCTATCAACCATACTACATACGCCTATAGCTCAGTGAGGAAGAGTTGTATCCCTTCATGTACAACACAGTGATATGGTGAGCCCCGAAGTAAAATAAAATAGTGAATAAAGCTACACAAGTTTTTGAAAGAAGGGAGAAAGTTGAAGAAAGTTTCTGGACGAGTACTCCAAATACAACAGACTCAGACTATACACGGAGAGAGCCCTAGCACTGCAGTAGTGTCACTAACTTACCTGTGCCTGCGTGGCATGTGTAGGAACAACTTTTCTTATTGCTTATACTCTACAGACGGAGGAAGTACACGAAAAGCTGCTCGAAGAGAAACAGGTACACAGTACAGATGTAAATCAGTCCACTTTCTCAGACCCGAACTAAACTCGAATTGTAAAAATCGGGCCCGTTGCCACCTCTGCTATATATGATAGGTGTAACACTCCTACTTTTTTAGACTTGGCTTAAACTCGATCACCCTGTTAAAAATCCAGCTCGTGTCGGGTCGAAGTGTAGTCGAATTTGAGCCGTCTCTAGTCGTGTATACGTCTAGGACACAGCAAGTCATACAATCACTTAAACATAATTGCACTCTGGGTAGAAATCGGAAGAATCTTTATATGTCGTTCCATTCATTTCATGCCATTGTTCCCATTCACAACATTTCTTATACTGCATCCAATGATTTCGTATAGAATAAGTTTTTTCATCTCATCTGGCTCTGCATGACGTCATTAATTAAACTTTCTTTTACATAACCTTCAGGTTGAGAAGATGATGATAATGGTCAGTGAAAAACTTACATATTAGGACTGTTCCTGTGTGTTATTGCTTTCCCATTACCACATTATCATCAACTTTTTCTTGACAAAAGCATTGACGTGTCACTACACTGGCAGTTAGGCTAATGCCCCATGTTATGTGTGCAGTGTCGCTACTTCAAGTTGTTTCCATTCATTCTCTTCAAACAAAAACAATAAAAATTCTTCCACCGACCGCCCCAACCAATTTGGAAAATGAGTTTTCCTTTGCTACAACAATAATTGGGCAAATAGCTGTATACTTACATGCTACGGAGTTTTAAGCTGATGCAGTAAAGTGTCACATCGCAGATGGTTCTGCATTTACGGATTTGTTAATGCATTACCACTTTACTAATACCTACTATAAGAAATACTCTTGGACACAATAATAATTACATAAAAGTCCTGATAAATAAAAAAAGAAAAACATGTCGAAGCAAACTGCAAATTAAATGTTTTTGATTTTTGTGGGTGCTGTTTTTTTCTTTCTACATTGTGTCACCGTTGTCTGTTCGAAGGGTGCATTCACATGGTGCTTTCACATTCGCTTGCATTTGCTGCAAATGTTTAAATTTTCCCGCAATTAACTGTTGCTGTGTAGGAAAGTTGTAGCATTTAAATATATGCAGTATTCGTGAAAGTAAAAATACCCTGTATTGTTACTCGAAAAGATAATGTAGCACATTGTATATTCATTCAGCAATATTAGTAGACAGTAGACGTACATATAAATACAGATAAAACGATTGTCATGGCATAGGACGAAAGAAAAGCGCATGCTGTTGTAAAATGCAATACTAATAAACCGTAGTAAAACGGGTATAGAAAAGTGGTGGAGACTTTTGCCACCCCCTGTATACGCCATTGCCTGTCCAATTGTTGTTAACAATAGTTGTCATCATTGCTGACATGTATTGCCCTCCCATTGCCTTCCTTCTCTATATTTCCTCACACTTGGGGCAATTGCCCCCATCCTGTATACGCCCTTGCTTGACCTAATTATTGTCAGCAACTGCGTGTTGTCATCATTGTTGACATTTTTGTTGAAATCCTTGCTCAGAGCCGGCGTTCAATGAGTAAAAACTGGTGAGTTGAGCTATTAGATAGTTATGGTGGGCTTACGTACGCGGCGTAGGAGTTAGCTGTATGAGAGGAAAAATTAATAGTCTCAAGTAAAATTTGGAAGTCATATTTTGAGTTATGCACTATGATATCCTTGGCTCGAGATGGGAATGGGTCAGAATAAGAACACAAACCATTGCTAGGTTAGAGTTGAAATCAATAAGAGTGGTGTCGTTCCTATCCCCTTTTGCTGAATTTTGCTGCAATTTTTTGTGATTGCAAATTTGACCTTGGGGCCATACTTATCCCGTTTTCTGTATGTACCCATTTGATAGATAATACGGTTAAGTACTTACTACAGTTTTTATAGCCCGGGATCGATGCGGCTCGATAGTTAATTTTTGAAAATGGTGGACCCCCGATTGAACTAACTTCTTCGTTTGGGGACTAACCAAAATTCTGAGATAGTCATAATGTTCCCCATGTTTGAAAACCTGTTACAGCGGTGTCAGTTTTTGAAATTTGTTGGTAAATTTTGAATCAATAAGGTTTAAGGAAAATAATTTTTTTGCAGAATGTTATTTTTAGTTAAAAATTCCTTAGAGAATTTTTCTAGTGCTGAACATGATTATTTCTTCAAGTCTGACACATACGTTCATGCTTTGTTCAGCCCAATGTCTTTAGACATATAACAGGTCCGGTCATAGGCTCATTCTGAATAATAGCTTCAGCCAGAGTGATGCTTTTCTCTGTGTAAATTAGATGAAGCTTCATCCAGCAATTTCATATGATAAAATAATTTCCCAGGTTACGTAACAGCATAAAAATTGGATGCATTTTCATCCAACTTTTGCAGAGAAAAGCATCTTTCTGGCTGAAGGCATTTTTTTAAATGAGCCTATGACCGGACCTACTGTTTTAAAATAATGTCAAGACGACCTTGGTTCAGCCCTAGAAAAATTATCTAAGGAATTTTTAACTAAAAATAACATTCTGCAATGAAAAATCATTTTCCTTAAATAAATTCTACAGCTTTCGAGAGTGAACCCCTGCTAGGATTATGTTCTAGGGTGACTTGGCTTGTTGTTCGCACTAATAATTCAACTAATCCCGTTTGTAAAACGGGCCTTTTTTCCTTGTATTTATACGCTCACGTGGCTTACTGCTTACGCCACGAGAGGGCTCTGAGACGTCCGCTCACCACTTTTTCTCATTGAACGCCGGATGTTGTTTTGCTCCTGAGGCAATTGCCCACACCCAGTACGTGTCTTTGATTTTCCCAATTGTTGATTGAATTTCTGACATGTTTGCTGATACCACACTGACAACTTATGGAGCCCGTTCTTGAGTACGACACACTAAAACCCCGTTGGAGTATTTTCTGCGACCTTATCTGTGACCTAGGTCATGAAGTATATAACCGATTGACCCCATTTTTCACTGATACCTTTTTTGAAACCCTTAGATGACATTATGAAGTTTTCGCGTTAACAATGTGAAGCCCATGGGCATTTGCCAGAAATTCCAAAACGATGATAATTTTTTTTGCTAAAAAGCTATCCAATATTAAAAAAACAAGAACAAAAAGTATTTGATTTACTTGAAGGATTACACTGTGAAAATTTGAAAATTTTTCGACATTCCCTAACGTACTCATCCCCAGCCAGTGGCTCGCTTCCAGCTCCACTCAAAATTGAAACAAAAAGTTAGTTTTTTTAATTATTATCAAGATTTTATACTTTTCTGGTGGAGTTAAGCTGGAAATCACATTTTCAATTTTAATGAAATAAATTATTGCTGAAATTCTGAACGTACGGTAAAGATAAACAATTTCATAGGTAGCGCGTGTGTACAAGGGGGAATCAGGCTGCAGTAAGAAAAGATGTGAATGTGAGAAATTTATATGAGTTTTTTTGGTTTATATGTGAAGTTTGGACCAATTTGATTCACTAACGTTTCTCCTAGAATATTTCCCATGTATCATCCGCTTTCCTCTCTATCATTCCTAATAAGTGGTTCCACCACTTAATAAAACAGATCAGAACAGAACCAGCTGTTCACGAAATAATGATGCCATGACCCTTTCAGCTAAAATGTGATTTCATTGTTATTGTAAACGTCCTTTCACTGACGGATGGAGTAGTAGCACAGTATCTCTGTAGAAAGATACAGGTGGTTATGTGCAGTGCGAACCATTGTGTAAGTAATAACATTTTAGTTAAATGTATTTTACGCAAACTCCCAGAGGAGCATCGAAATTCAAGTTGCTCTAATGAGAAACTTTGCGTGACTTACATTCGGAGTAGCACATCTTATAGAGTACATGTTCAATAATAAGTCTCTTTTCTAAGGGTCAGACATAGCATAGTAATAATACGAGTTACTTGAGGAGATATTTGATACTACTTATATCGCAGATATAAAAAATATTTTAATTAGCTTGAGATGAATATCACGTGGGTTTAATCTGCACAGAGGATAGTAGCCCTAAGAAGAAAGGGAGGAAATTGATGGAGAAAAAGCTTCTATCCATGAAAATAACATTGAGTGGTGTTCGTACACTGCCTTCGCTGGGTCTACCCATGCAGCTTCGAAAATATAAAAAGGCTGAGGTAAGGAAAACCTTTGCTCTAAAATGTGAACAAAATAATACTACACAGCTAAGGGGCAATACAATAATGACGTCAACAATGTCGGTTTTAATCGGGGTGTTCGTTCCAAAAGAATAACACCAATTTGGCACCGAGTTTTACTTTGAAACTCTGTCCCTGTGTATGCCAGGGTGTCTAAAAGGGGAAAAAGTGTCAATAATTGTGTATTCCATTGTGTCACGTCTGTTGAGTTGACTTGTGGACTGTATAATTCAATCATGTTGCAAAGATTACAGTATGACTATCACTAATACCTCGCCTATCAATCGACAGCGAATGATCCAAGTTTACAATGGTGTTGAAAATTAATAATGGTACCACACTATATAAAATCTATTGTATTGTAGAAAAAACATTGTGACAAAAGAAAGCTCTAAAAAAGACATTATTGAAAAAATGTGTGGAATATAGGACAGTTTTTGTTGGAAGGGAGTGACTGTGTGGGGGTTTACTCAATGGGAACATATTGGAGAGTGTGTTTGGAAAATGATGATGTTATTAATGTATATCCCTTACAATACGAAGAGAAAGTGTATACGAGTCTGGAGTTGTAGGGAAAGAGACGGAGTGTTCATCTGATTTCATGTTTGTTCATGATGAAGCTGGATGCCGCAGTAAAGAACTAAGCAAATTCTAATGGAGACATAGTCACAGACATAGGCACTAGAGCATCTAGAAGGTCGGCTTTTTCCAGCCCAACCCTAACTGGCATCCCGAACATGGCAACTAACCCAGCCCTAACCCTTCGATTCAACCTTTTATCCAACCACATCCAACCCTGACCCGATTTTCAGAAACCCAACCCTTTACAGAAACTGTTTTCGGGCAGCTCTATTTAATGTGTCTTTAACGTGCCACTCCTAGTGCCATTTTCTCACATGTATTTAAAGATCTCTTTACAGTAAATGCACATAACAATATTTTAAACACTATGTTTTACTTTTTTCCATGAAAGTGATCCCACAAACTTGTTTCAATTACTGATATGGAATACAATATCATTTGAATTCGAACTTCCGTAGCATTTTTCCAACCCGAACAAAATATTGGTCACTCAACCCAACCCGACAATTTTTTACCTCGACCCAATTTAGCAAGGTCAGCGTGTTGGGGCCGCCCAACCCGTTGACCTTAATTACATGACCTGAACCAAACCCTAACCCCTTTGGGTTGGCCCAATCCTAGGGTGGCGGGTTGGGCTAGATCTTCCAATAGGCACCACAGTGCAGAGCAAAAAAGAAGTAGAATCGCTTCTGGTAAAATGAATCTAAGTATTTGATAGAAGTGTAATATGCCCAGGCAGTGCAGTGTATTGCTGCTGGATTGAAGGATGCAGAGCTGGGAAAGGATCTGTTAAAATTAAGCTGGGGCTGTCAAACTAATCCCGAACGGGATTTCACTTGGCTTTCCCACGTCTCTTTTGGAACACTACTACAATCAACCACTTGATATCCAATACATACACTCTATATCAGTTATAGCTTATATAAAATATTCTCGTGGAGTCTGTGTGAGAACCTGGTCTGCTGTGCACATACTATATTATTATGGGACACAGGACAGTGTTCAAAACGCTAATAAGCACGGCACAATCGCCAAAGGTTTACTGTCTCAGCTAAATATAAGCTTCGCATTCGCATTGCACTCTTTCTCTGTCGGCCCTCTTACTCCATTTCACGATGGTCACTGCATGTATTGTAATAGTAATAACAGTAATAATACATTATTTGGAAGATTATTCCTACGTAAAAAACTGCATTCTCAAATCCAAGAAATACTGTCGGTGCTCAGAAAGGAAGAGCATAAAATTTATTCACTCTAATAAAAGATCTGACGACTTCTAAAATTACAAAAGGAAAATTCAAGCAATCACATCCTCCTAATACAATACGGAAATAGTTTATTCCAATTTTTTATATTTATATTTGTATATAGGTAATTTATAAATTAGTAGTGTACATAGTTTTGGACATTTTAATTTAATTGAACATCTCCAGAAATATCAAAAACTGATATTAGTTTTTCTCGGCAGTATCATGTTAACAATAAAGGTTTAATATAGTATTTAGTTGAGAAAGAGGCAAAGTGTCCCTAGGTTAGCTAAACAATTAAGGGTTAGCAGATGTTTGTTTATGTACTATTCCATTCTAAAATGAAATGGCAGATTGGAGTTGCGCAGAATTTGTAAAAATACTTCTTCAACGTCGAATTGAATGAAATTCGTAAAATAGATAGATTTTTTATGCTCTATTTGATTATGCAAAATTTATTTTCATTTTTTTATGCTGTTTCTAAATATTCTAGGTTAAATTGTTCTCACCACATACAGTTTTATACGTGATTATGTAAGTGTACCTTCACAGATTAAATCTCTTGTATGATTATCTATTTTATACCAGAGATGAACGCCATACCATATTTTCACATACTAATATGGGCCATACCCATACCATACCACATTTTGTGGTATGATATATGGCATTGGAAGATATGGGAAGTCATAAAGTATCAAGATATGGTATATGGCATGTTAATTACGAATACATCTGATACGATATGGGTATGGTATGTCCAAATACAAATCCATCTGATACGATATGGGCATGGTATGTCAAATGACAAATACAACTGATACGGTATGGGTATGTGTAAAATATGGTGAATATTGTGTCAATTTACATATCGTACGCGTTTTAGCTATGTGATGTTTATTTATTATGCCAGTATTGTATTTAGACCTTGAAAAAATGCTTATGAGTACTTACATTTTTGTTACACATGGTTTAGGTAAGTAAATTTATAGTATGCACTTAGGCAATTAACTTGACTTTCGCCTAATTGCTGCCGCGTTACTAAGTTTCGTATGGTGATGGTTAAAACTTGAATACAAAAGGCAATATTTTGGGTGGGTAAAGAATAGGAAGAGTCATTATAACTCTTAATTTGGAAATATTCATACATCACTAACACCACCATATTAATATGAGTATGTGCTAGATGTTAAAACCCATATCGCCCATATCCATGAGTATGTTCTTATATGGATGTAATTATATATGCTGTAAAAATATGGTATGAGCTGATACGGTCTTAATATGCCCGAGTGGAAATATGATATGGGGTGATATGGCCTTAGCTATGACCATGAAAATATGGTATGGGCTGATATGGTCTCAGCTATGACCCAGGAAAAATGGTATGAGCTGGTATGGGTGTTAGTGTACTGTGGAAATTATGGTATGGTAAGGGTTTACTCAAACGTTCATCTTTGTTTTATACAGATGACACAAATCTTTTATGTCAGGGGCATGAATGGAAAATGCCCTGCAACGTGGCAACCAGGTTGCATGGGGAAATGAGCAAAAATTTTGCCCCGCCCCCTCAGGGGGAAGGGTAAAATTTTGGGGAAATGAGGTAATGTGGAAATCAAAATATTTTGGGGAAAATGTGGTAATGGGGAAATCAAAATTTTTTGGGGGAGATTTTTTGGGGTAATGGGGAAATTGGTCCCATTCGATTCGATTTCCCCATTACCTCATTTCCCCAAAAAAATTCCGATTTCCCGACAATTTTGCCCCCCCCCCCCGGCAGGACCAATTTCCCCATGCAACCTGGTTGCAACTTTGCAAGGCATTTTACATTCCTGCTGGTCAGGGGGAAACATTAAAGATTTCTGTTGTTAGATTCAATGCTAATCTTTCATTCATGCATAGAATATCAACGATTTCTAATAGTTTCTCATCCGAGTATCATTTGGGTGTAGGGTATAGCTTTAGCATGCCTAAAATTAAATTATCAATAGTGTCTATTTTGGACTTACATAATATGCACCAGTTCATAATACAATAATCAATTACGGCTTAAGCATATGTTTTTATCATAATGCGGAATACTCTAAAAGTTACAAGTTTCCGGAAATACCATAATAACCTTCCACCTCAGATAGTTTTTGATAGTGCGTATTAAAGTAATCGGGCTGGCCCGGTCCGAACACGTAATTTACGGGCTTAGGGCTGGAAATTTCATATATTGAAACGGATCGGGTTCGGGCCAAAAATTTTCGGACCGGGCTTAAAATTATGGAAGCAAAGAATTGCAAAGATCCATCTGATAAAAATCATTAGCATTTCATTTTTCCATTTTGATTCATTTTTTGTCTAAATTTCCATCTCAGATCTGGTTTTGTCGTTCATACTATTATGATGTGTAACTATAGCATTTCAGTTTTCGGACCGGGCTTGGGAAATATCGGATTCGGACAAGACCGGACCTCATTTTTTAATTTTATTTCGGGTTTGGACCTGGTTTCGAAAAACCCCCAGCTCTACTAAGCAGTACTAAAAGTGGGTGTACAAAATAAATGTATAGTTTTGCCCCTGTATGTAGTTTGTTAGAAAGGCACCTTGCTTTACCTTTGTTTGTTAAGCAGGAGTTTGAGAGTTTAATTGTTTGTTGCATCTCGAGGGTTGTTGGCTGAGTGAGAACTGAGAAGAGTCGTATGTGTTTAGTGGTTTGGTATTGTGTGTTGCGTTGCAACACTTATTTGTTTGCTTCACCGCATGTTGTAATAAAATAGCTGTATATGGCTGAAAAACTAAACCGGAGTATGCAAACAAGGGAATGTAGCCGGGAGACGCGTTGTTGAGGTTATTAAACCTCACCTACCTCAACAACTATTCTACCTCAACTTTGTACTTAATTTGAAGGCAAGGAAATGCAACAGGTGTCAAGTGTGGGTCTCTAGAAATCAACACTTGATTAAAACAAACATCAAACTATAGACATATTATTTCGATAATCAAAAATTCAGCCACCAAAATATCCAGTTCCACAACAAACCGGTCCTTCTTAGCCAATCAAACGAACAAATCAAATAACATGAACAGTCTTTAGGTAAAGACTGTTCATGCAAATGGCTAAAATAGACACATTAATAAAAAAATGAACTTTGAACTTTCAGCTGAGTAAAAACAATTCTTACAACGCTTTGCAAGCAGGCGACTCATTCATGATTTCTAGATTAAAGATTTCTCTTTCGTCTTTCACCATACCAGTATACCATACATTATTACTGTTTTAGTTGAAACACGTTATAAATAAAATGCAATGCACATTGAACAATTAAAATGTGCCGTCATTGTGAGGATGGAGAAATATATTTGATATTTGTATTAAAGTTAAGATAATTTTATGAATGGACATACCAGTTTCATGAGGGACCAAGTGTTCTTTCCTTTTCTGGCAGGTGTTTGTTCTAAAAAAGTATTAAATACCATAGTATTTATTATTCACAACTAGCAAATAATTTTAATGTCATTCATTTCATAGCAAACGCTGGCAATCGCAAGCTGTCTACTTTCTATTTAAAACTAAAATTGTTATTTGGCATCCTTTTAACACGAACATTGCAAAGGATAGGAGTATATATTATACGACGGAGCTATACTTTATACTGTACTTAATACTTGTGGAAGTGAGGGTGGGGCATTCCTATCCAATTAGACTTTCTTCACAATGCAAACTTTTGGCCTGTGACGTAATCAATTATTTTTCCAGTTTCATCCTTGCTGACTCTAATAATAGAAAAAGGGATGGCGCATTGATGGAGCATCACAGTTTTAAGGCAGAAGGACGAACTGAAGTTAACAAAAAGCTTGTATCTTCTATCTATTTTATATACCAATATTATTTTAAGTTGTAACAAGACTACCTTCATTTGGAGGGTAACAAGCGAAGAGAAAAGAGGACTCAGTTTGTAGCTGATTTTCGTGAAACCTGCCTAACGACGGTGTACATGTTAGATGGGGCGAAAGCCGGCTGAGCAGAGTTTGCTGATTCGCTGTCAAATTTTGAATTGGGATTTTGCCTCCCTTTACTTAGTTCGACCTTGAATTTTCACTTGAAACAACCATGAAAAGTTTTTCTTCCCCATCCTCGAAAATTCCAGTAAATACACAGATTTCAAGCATAACATGGATTGTGGATATAGTTCGAGGAAAAGCAATAAGTCTTCTCTTCGCTTCTTACCCTCCACATGAAGGTATTCTTGGTTATAATAAGCCAATGGCATATCCAGGATTCAGGAATGGGAGGTACTAGGTATAGATGATGTGTAATTGAAGAGTATAGGTATAAGAAATGTACATAAAAACTACATTCGCGGGTAGCGCTAAATTTTTTTCGATTTTTTGGGTAAAATAACCACTTTTACGGGATTACGGGAGGGCGCCTTTTGCCCCACAACTGGAGGCACACTTGCAAGTCAGTTACAGAAATCGATTTCAGGAGAAAGGTATCGCAATATGAGATACGAAAGTAACTGTGATTTCGAGTAAAGCAAAAATTGAGCCAATTGGGGAAAATGAACGATTTTTAAAATTTTGTGGGTAATATTTATTTAATTTATGCAAATTATTAATATTGTATTAAAATATCCCCTAGAACGCATGTTTGGTTTTATCTTTTATGGATGATAAAAGAAAATCATAGAACATGATACATTTGTAATGACTGCATGGAAAGAAAAAGTCGTAAATGGATTAAAAAGTTAGTTGGTAAGTGGCTGCTATAGTGATAGTAGGGAGAGTAGTTAGTTGTGTTTTTTAATTCTCTTTCTCTGTCGTTTGACATTGTGGAAATTATTTTACTAATAGGAAGCAAAAGCATTCTGAAGTATGAACTGAGAAACAATGTGTCTCTACTTACCTTGTTCAAACATGGACTGGACAGGGGAAGGACTTTCGATAGTAGTTCCTGAAAAACCATTCCAACAAAATTTTTAAATGAATCATCATTTCACGACAAAGCAACAGCTCATTCTTTCTCGCTCATTTCCGAACATCAACGACAATGGCATTGTGCTTGTAGCGGAATTATTTTTATTTTCACAAAACGGTAGCAAGCCATGGCACATGTCTACATTTGTCTCCTTTCATTGTTTTCGCTTTCACTCACCAGCTCCTCAGTCGTAACTCGTCAGTGCGTCACCCTATTATTTCTACAATTTTACACTTTTTTCTGCAGACAATTTAAACTTCAGCATCAAAATTTTATTTAAATATATTCTTTACGCATTGCGAGGATCTTGACAGTTGTCTTCTATACGTATTTCAAAAAAATCTATGTGCCTTGTCATCACTTAATTTTTTTAAATTGAGAAAATTTGGGTCAAAATTCAATATAAAATGCATCAAATTCATGTATAAATACAGTCATTTATTTGGAGTCAAAATCTACATAAAATGCATTTAATTCGCGCGAGGCGCGAGAAAAATTGAGAGAATTTGGGTCAAATTTCAATATAAAACGCATCAAATTCACGCACAGCGCACTAAAATTAAGCAAGTTAGGGTCAAAAAAAAATCTGTGTCAAAATGCAATATAAAATGCACTAAATTCATGCATAAATAGAGTCATTTATTTCGAGCCGAAATCTAATTCGTTATGAGCAAAATAGTGAACCGATTTGTTCCAAAATCAGCATAAATTGGACCAACTTTTTCCAAATGGAGAAAACTTTTTCGCTATTTTGAGTAATATCGTCAACATTTGTTAACAAAAGTTCAAAATATCTAGCTCTGGCAGACCCTAACCATGGCTAGCCCTGACTAGCTCTCTCCATGACTGGCTCTCGCCTTGGCCCGCGGTCGGTTGGCCGACCAATTTTGATTCTCCAATAATTCATTATAATCTCTTTTCTCTCTCTATTATTTTCTTTATTCTATCTCGATTTCATTTGCCTTCTCTTTTCTCTCCCTTTCCTTCTGTTTTCACTCCCCTTATTTCACTTCTCTCCCTTTGATTCTCTTTTCCCTGCCCATATTTCTATTTTCTCTGTCCTTATTTCTATTTTCTTTGCCCTTATTTCTCTCTTCTCTGTCCTTATTTCTATTTTCTCTGTCCTTATTTCTATTTTCTTTGCCCTTATTTCTCTTTTCTCTGTCCTTATTTCTATTTTCTCTGTCCTTATTTCTATTTTCTCTGCCCTTATTTATATTTCCTCTGCCCTTATTTAGTTAATTTCAAAATTTAACCCAAATTTGCGCAAGTTTATTTCAAAATCTAACTCAAATTTGCGCACGTTTATGTTAAAATCTAACTCAAATTTGCGAAAATTTAGGTCAAAAGCAATGGAAGTTACAAAAAATCGCGCTTAGAGCAAAAAATTTATCAAATTGTGTCAAAAATTACGGAAATTTCCTGAAAAATTGCGCAAATATAGGTAAAATTCAATGGATAATTGCAGCATAATGGCGCTTAGCGCGAAATTTTTTAATATTTTTTCCAATTTTACGGGAAAAAGCCTCTTTTTTGGTATTTTGTGAGAAACCTGTTTTTATCTAGTTTAAAGTCCAAAAATTTGGGGAGGGGAAGCTTCAGCCCCCTAAACCCATTTCGATCAAAAGTCTCATACCAAACGGAAATGCAGTTTGCTTTATGATTTTTTGTTTTTACTCAATGACTGAGCATAAAATGTAATTGCAAAATTAATTTTTTGTGACTTGTACAAAAATCGCGTACTACAAATTTATATACGTGCTCAAAATTACCAACATAAAAATAGCTCGTTGGTGAAAAAAATTGCAAGGAAATATTGCGTTTTTAAGAAGTTTTTATATAAAGTTCAAAAACGGTAATATAAACAATTCTATAATAATGTCATTAGAGCAAGCCTTGTCCTAAAAGATAATGTCACTATAATCTGTAGGTCCTACAGTGTAGGACATAAAATAAGTATAAAATTATGACAATATCAAACCGGACAAGGCTTGCCCTCCTTATTTTGAAGAAGGTTTTTGAAATAACAGAACTTTAATAATGTTAGTTGGGGCAGAAAGAAGGGAAGGCAGCCAAAATTCTGCTTAGGAAATATTTTTATGGTTCAAGTCCATCAAAGGACTCCAATTGTGAACTAAATTATAGTATATACCTACTTTGTAATTTGGTTTTACTTTTTGAATATTGCTAGTCACTAGTAGGTTTTTCAGCACAATTGTATAAGAAATTCGCTGTGTTCCTACAAAAACCACCATTGCTGTAATAGTAAATGTATTTAGTAATATATTTATCATAATTATATGTCATATCGCATGCAGTTTCCCCGAATGTCTTTCAGCATTACCTTTGTAGTACATTACAATTACAGCCAAAGGCCAACATTTTTGTATTTCGTTTGTTACATTATTTACGGGTGAATATACAATTGTGTTTCTGGATGGCTCTAATATACAGTTGTGTATTCTACTTACTCAAATAATGTTGACAAATGCTCTTGTAGCACTGTTTCTACTATTTCAAATTAAAAATGTCATTGTAATAATAATGGTCCAACTTTGAATAAGTTGACATGGTATCTGCGTAGTATTTCTATCTATATCACAAAACAAGTTACGATTCATTATTATTGTAAACTTATCTTTATACTGCTAAGTCACAAAAGCCACAATTTTTTAATTAAATTCATAGAAATGAAAATTGAATATTACCTAAGTCCAATGAGTAGGTTTGGCTATCAGGAAAACATATTCTCTAACATTATTTCCTGTGTTAATGGTGTTAGATACTTCGAAACCCGACATGACAATGACTTTTACGATGAATATCAAGGCCGCATCTAGGATTCCATTTGGAGGGGGCAAAATAAACATGATGCACAATAGTGTCTGATATCGCGCGAAAAATTTGAGCTATTGTAGGCCAAAATCAATCTAAAATGCATCAAATTCGCGCGTAGCGCGAAAAATGTTGCGATTTTTTGCACCTTTTTGGTAAAATAACCTAATTTTTTTCCGATTTCGGGGGGGGGGGAGCACTTGCCCCCTTTGTCCCCCTAAGTACAGCCTTGATGAATATGTAACATAAACAAAGCTTCAGATTTTTAGTTGTCCTACATATGTAGGAGGAGGGGCAAACCCTCCTTTTGTACCCCAATCATAAAATTAGGTTTGTGTAAATCAGTGTAAAATATGTTGGATAATAACAATGAGTCATCCGTATCTTCCTGACATGCATAATTTATGCTGATGATGTCGCTTTATACTATTTGTCTAAAAATATAGATGAAGTCTTTGCGTTTTTACAACTGGACATAAATGCTATAATAAAGTGGTGTGACTGTAACGGTTTATCTATTAATGCGTATAAAACGAAGTTAGTTCTATTTGTCCATATAATATGAATAAACCAACTATTGTGACTACCTATATATATGGGGAACTGCATGCACATCAAAGCTTCAAAAAATTGATAAAACTATTGCGAGAATGTGTCAAACCCTATTCTGTAATAAGTAGCTTAGAAAGCCTGATCATATTTTATACTGTCCTAGAGAAGCAAGCTTGTTTCTTAAGGTGAGCTTGTTGGCGAGAAGGCATATTTTTTTTGTGATTTCCTTGAAAAGGTCTGTTCATAAGTATGTAGTGGGCGCGAGCTGAACAACA
>JAQFYB010003769.1:0-18319 GCA_034694085.1 Pogonognathellus longicornis | reverse complement strand
AACGTGGACATCCAAAGTCCCAAGACTGTGCAACGTAACAGTAAAAACATGTTCTTAAATACATGTCCGAGCTCTGGTAATGTAGTAATGTAACAGTCATTTAAAAATTCGTGTACACACCAACACTTGTTACAGTAGAAATATGATTACGAAACGTTTATAATCAAAGTAAATTGAATTGTGAAGAGCATATTTTTTATATTTACGTACATTCTATACGAAAAATGTAAGAGAATTTACCCACTATTCAACTCAATGTTAGTCAACTACCGAAATCATTTTTATGCACTTACCTACTAAAATATATTATTATCAGTAAGTTGCACCTAATGGATTATGATATGATCAATATCATTTATATTTTTGTTTCTAATGCCACACCCCATTATACAGAGGCTTAAGTAAGATAATATATTATGTTTATGATGCTTTGGGAATACTCATAGAATATGTGGAAGAATAATACATATGTGCATGACTATTTATATATGCATATATGCATGAATATAATATACTTATATTGTGTGAGATTTGATAAATTCTCACATTATTCTCTGCTTTATGCTATTATTTTGCTGCAGATATATGATTGCAATTAACAATTATTAATAACATGAAGCAATGCACTAGGAGTAATCAAAAATCACGTAATGAAACGTGTGTAGATTGTAGATGTATTATTGCATGTACACCTAGACCTACATATTATATTATACGATACGCAATTGCCAATGAATTCATATAAAATGAATACTGGAAGCAAATTACACTCGCACATTTAAAAATCTACATAATACCTAAAATCTACAATAAGACAGCATAGCAAAATATAAAGCTTTTCAACAATGCATATTATTTCTGAAAAGAAAATTTAACTGGAATAACTATAATATAATTACATTTTCCATATTAACTGTTGAATGTCATCCACAAAAGAAATGGTCAGGAAACTAAACTATAATATAATAGCAAAGCCCAAAGCCGATATATAAGATTTGTCATGAGAGATTGGTTAATGAAATGACAGTTCATATTTCTAACAATAAGTAAGTATTACTCAAAACATGACATTTTCCTCAATCCAAAATGCTAATTTTTATTACAGGATTTCTAATATCTAACATTTTTGTAGTCCATGTAAAATTAATGCGATCCTGGAAGGTTGTTGATTTTGACATGATTCCATGATTGAGTATATAAATGAAGACAAAAAACCAGGGCCAGGGCAACTATAATCAATCAGGATCGCACTAATTTTACATGGACAGTAATAACAATGAATGACAAATTAATTTGTGCCCTGCCTCATTCTCAACTTCTCAAAACAATGGAGATGAAACTCAACAATACAAATACTGTTTTACTATTAATTATATTACCAATATGATTAATAGTTTTTAATATCTAATAACATCTAATTTGTGTCTTGTAACTTGTAGGGAAAAGCAGTAAAATCTTATGATATTGCTGATTTTGTTATGTTACACAGATAAAGACTGTTCATGCTAATGGCTATGAATGACACACGTTAATAAAACCGAACTTTGAACTTTTATACAACTAAATATCGTACATTTTTGCATGTGTGTAAAATATAGTAATTTAATTCTGGATCATAAATATATTTACACAACGATATTAAAACAAAAAAAAATTAATATAATACAAAATAACAATTTCGAATTTAAATAAATGATTAATATTTAAATGGCGAATCTTAATTGTTGTTGAATAAAAGCAGAGTGAATAAAAGTACACATAACTGTTGTCTGGCTTATTATAATACTTTTAATTAACAAAACTTAAGCTTGTGGTTTGGGTTTCTTCTACCATATTTGAAACATTTATTGTAGTAGCAGCAGATTCTGAAGTGATTTTTGTCTCATTAACTACGGGCGATTTATTTAGGGATTTTTCTTTTTTCGGTTTGTATTCGTATTCTCCTTTTACATTTCGAGTGCTATCATGGACTTGCATGTGAATTCTCATATTTGTTCGATTTTTCGTAGTTTTTCCACATTGGTCACATATAAACACATTTTTACTTTTATGCTGAGTTAAAATATGTTTCTGCAAACTGAACCTGTGTTTCAATCTCTTTCCACATTCTGGACACTTGAATTCTTGTGAGCTTTCTACGTCTTCATGTCTTCGGAGATGTCTAGTTAAATCCTTCTTGTAAGCAAATTTTTTATCACATTTTTTACAAATCAAAGACGTTTCAGGATGTAAATGAATTTGTTTGTGTAGTTTCAGGTGATATTGATCGTTAAATCCCTTATTACAAAATTCACAACGGAAACCGCAGTCTTCAGGTTTACGATGCAACCTCAATTTATGGGATTTTAGATGAAGAGATGTTTTAAGCACTGTTCCACATTCGTCACATGTTGCTTGGTATTTAAGAGGATCGTGTCCTGCCAAGTGAACAATGAGGGCTTTTCGGGTTTTCAAATCTTTTTCACAATATTCACAGATATTCCTATATATTTGTTTAGTAGCGCTGTCTTCAGAGGGTTTCTTTCTTGAAATAGTTGTTAATAGGTTTTTATCACTGTCTATATCTTCCTCAGGTGCATCATGCGCCCTTTGATGCCTTATAAAGCGACACTTGTCCGTATATGTTGTAAAACCACAAATGTCACATTTATAGATTTTCACTGAGGGGAACCGCTGATTGGACATTATATGATCTTCAATATTGTCAACAACTATGAAATCATCACAGAGTGTGCACTGGGCTTCGCATACTTCGGAGTTATGTGAGTGACACTTCGTCTTATGAATGTCAAATGTTTTCTGGTCAGAGATCAATATACCGCAGCATGATACCGGGCCAAAAGATGTAGAAATAGATTTTGCTTCTAAAATTGTTAATAAACATTATATATTATAATCATATATCATATTGTCAAATAACAAGTTTGCTTCAAAAAAATTAATGGTAATTTTTACCCATTTGCAGTGCTTTATTGATTGGAACTGGACTTAACGAATCAGTCTTTGAAGTCATCCGCACGGGAAAGTTTCCATCCAACCTTCCCCCTGTAAGAAAATCAAAAAGTTAGTTCATAGTTCATTGATACGGCAAAACAAATAATTATAAGTAGAAGTACAGAAGTCAAAAATACAACAATTCAAACAAAAGGGAGAGTATCAAAGGAGCTTTGAATGAACAAAAAGTAGGCCGCCTACATAATATATACTTATCGTCTTGGAAGTTAACTTCAACAGTTTGAACAGTTGCACCTCTTACGAAGGCCCACGATTAGTAATTAATATGTTGGCGCCCCACTTTTTGTTCATTCTTAGTTCCTTTGGAGAGCATTCTTAGCAAATTAATAGTTAAATAAAAATTAATTATACGAACTGTAAAACTTGATATATAGAGTTTGTATATAATATGTAGTTTTTATTCTACTCACTACGTATTACGTATACCATTTTTTCTTGTAGACTCCGCTGACATTTCAATACTGACATTGTCATTGTCAGCATTTACTTCGAAAGAGTCTGCTAATGGATCGTATTTCACATCGTTATCCTCAGACTCAGAGTCAAATTCTCGATATTCTACGAATGGTGATGTCGCACAGTTGTCAACATGGTAATCAAAGTTCAAGTCAAGACTGGAGTCATCTTCCATTTCTGGTTTAAATGGATACCCCGATTTGAAGCTAATTGTCCTTGCGAATGCAGAATGTTGGTCCGATACATTTTTTAATATTTGATGGGATTCGTAAACACCTTGGAGACAGGACAAACAATTTTCGCAAAAACTAATTCTGTCAAAATAGTGACAATCAGTAGTGAATTCACAGTTTGGAAGTAGAGCCCTTGTCCAATCTTGCGCTGTTAGCCCGTAAATGGAAAATATGCCGTCCAGGATTTGCACAGCTGAGATTTGTCGAGATTTATGACAGTATTCAAACTTTTGACTTTTTCACTTTCATTTGCAAAAACGTAATAACAATTCCCGCATTTCGTGTTTATTTCTTCATATAAAGCATTCGTAAAATATCCAGTGCCTTCCATTTCTTGGTAATCTGAAGAAAGCTTTGGGAACATAGAATGACGTACGGCTACGCTTGTGAGCTTTCTTCTTAGGCATTGTTAGTGTCCTAGTGACATGTGCCCTTTTAGATTGTTTTTTCAGTTTCATTAAGTTATTGCTGATTCGAACTGAATTCCTCCTCCAAATGTCATTTTGATTTGAAACACGTAATTGTTTACTACTACTAAGTAATTGTTTACGCCGACTATTGTATTTTCTTTTCTTTGGGATAAATCCTATTATTGTGCATTCTTCGACAGGTTTTGCTTTTCTCAACTTTTTCTTAGCAATGCGAATTGAAGTTCTTGTATTATTTTGACTATCGAGTTTATCTTCAGTTCCGTCATCGTCATCATCCAAATCCCAATAATTACTTAAGTTAATATATTTTGCAATCGGTTCTTCCGGTTCATTTTTGACAAGTGCGTCAACGCTCAGGCTGCTTTCGATTATGGCATTATCATAGGAAGCCTTAGTGTTTTCTGGAACCATGATATTGCTTTCATTTTTTTCTTTATTTGCTTTCAAAAATTTTAACTTTTCCAAGGCTCTCTTTTGGCCTTCCTTCATTTTAGCTAGCCTAGATCTCACACCTGCACTTCTCCTTGCCATTATTAAATGCAATAATTGTATTTTGATTGGTTAGTTGTGCCTTCAATCACAAATCTGTAACATTAAATTAAAAATATTTTAGAAATAGCCATAAAGTATCCGAATGTATCAACATTTTTAGTTGATCAAATTAATAATAGATAATGAATATCGTTTTACGAGGTTAATTCCTTAAACCTGTTGACTATAACAACGTTGAACGTCAATCGCTCAATCGTCCAAAGTCTAATCCTAACTTTATTTTTGTGTAATCAAAGTTCAAAATTAAATTGTGTGAAAAATGAACTTCCACACTTACGATTTAACGACTCACCACTATTAAAATTTTATTTTGTAATAATTTTACATGACACATGATCGAAGGTGCTATGAGTTCAAAAATTAAAACCTCGAAACGTCAAGAAATTTACATAAAATATTTTCGATTTCTGATGTATTTTAAATGTTGTGAAATGTGAAGCTATGAAGCGCAATACAATATTCTATTTCTACTAAAATTCCCACATTATGATTTGATACACTCAAGATTCAACTGACTCAACTGAATTCAGTTGTGTATTGTGTATGAATCTCTCAACACCCCATATTCCATATTACATTGTAATTGTAACATAAATTTTTTAATAATCATTGTTTTGCCAGGTCAGTCTTTTCAATAACTAAAATCCCTTTTAAAACTTCTCATTATTGGGGAAAAGGTATTTGGTGTGGATAAAATGATAATTTAACATAATATTATAATGTTTCCATTCAAGATAGTTACTAGGATATACTAGTATTTAACTATCTTGGTTTCCATTAATCTTAATATAATGTCTCAATTTTAGATATGCCTACTTTAAAATTATCTACACAATCCGAAGCCAGCAAACGCCGACTGTCCATACGTAGTTGGGAATCTAAATCTTGACGTTTACATAAGACCCCAAACAGCCGCAGCCTAATGACAATTACAATACTGTTCTAGTAGTCACACGTCACACCTCACACTTTCCAATTCCATAACTTATGAATCACATGAGAGTGAGATATTTTAATGCAAATATTTTAATTGTCGAATTTGTAAATGAAAATTGGTAAATATTTGAAACCCAATAAATTAACATCAAAAAGTACTGATTTAATTTCGACATCTAGAGCGATGGTCCTCAAAAGACCACCAAATAGCAAGACTGTACACTGTGTAGACCGCAAATGTACAATGGGAGCGTGTAAAGGGGCAGTTGACTTCCAATTTTAGATACTTGCTTGCCACGTGCCAGTACAAGGCAAGGCCGTAATAGTGGTAAGTCAGTGGGCGATTGCCTACCTCCAACAGCTAGGGCCCACATTAGGGGCCTACATCACATCTACAGTCTAGAAATCTAGGAAACGTTAATTTGGCACAGCCTGCTAGTATATATAACTACCGTATGATCCTTTCAAAGCGCAAACCTCCTTATACATTAGTAGGTACTAAGGATAGGGATAATACCATAGTAGGTACTACAGTAGCCATAGATACACTGTTTTGACAATTAGCTTAGAGTTTGTTGATTTGGTAAAATGTGTATCAAAATGCATACGAAAATGAAGTGACCTGGACAACCAAGCTCTAATATACCTACCCATGTATAAGGAGGTTTGCGCTTTGAAAGGATCATACGGTATATGCAATTAACTAGTGCCCCGTCTGACTCTCACTATAGCTATAAAAGGCTCAAACTATAATTGTAACTATCA
Source organism: Pogonognathellus longicornis (assembly GCA_034694085.1). Classification (NCBI taxonomy): domain Eukaryota; kingdom Metazoa; phylum Arthropoda; class Collembola; order Entomobryomorpha; family Tomoceridae; genus Pogonognathellus; species Pogonognathellus longicornis. The sequence continues at coordinate 11,931 of JAQFYB010003769.1, read as the reverse complement.
AATAAAAAATACTCTTAGAATATTTAGTATATTTTACTAATAATAAGGTAAGTGGTTTACTCAACTAAATATTATAATTGTTTAGAAAATACATATTTGCAAATGTAATGTAATTTTTTACAAGAATATACTGCATATTTTTAAATAGTCAACACAGTCAACAGTATGCAAAGCGTATATTTAATTTAACAAACAGTATTTAACATTTAATATAATATTAAATATGCTATAAAACAATTTGCACTTTACAAATAATTGATTTTCTAACAATGGCAAACATTCTTAAATGAATAAAAATGGTATCACAATACCCTTAACAAAATTTGCAGGAATATGTTCTACTATGTTTTTTTTATATTACACTCTGTTTGTTTTGGTTTGTATTGGTATTCTCTTTTTACATTTCGAGAGCTATCATGGACTTGCATGTGAATTCTCATATTTGTTCGATTTTTCGTAGTTTTTCCACATTGGTCACATATAAACACATTTTTACTTTTATGCTGAGTTAAAATATGTTTCTGCAAACTGAACCTGTGTTTCAATCTCTTTCCACATTCTGGACACTTGAATTCTTGTGAGCTTTCTACGTCTTCATGTCTTTGGAGATGTCTAGTAAAATGCCAGGTGTTAGCAAAACTTTTGTCACATTTTTTACAAACCAAAGACCTTTCAGGTAGTAAATGCATTTGTTTGTGTAGTTTCAGGTGCGATTGACATTTAAATCCCTTATTACAAACTTCACAAAAGATATTGTAATCTTCAGGTTTGCGATGACACCTCCTTTTATGGTTTCTTAGACGAAGAGATGTTTTCACAACTACTCCACATTCGTCACAAGTTGCTTGGTATTTAAGAGGATCGTGTTCTACCAAGTGATTAATGAGGGCTTTTTGGGTTTTCAAATCCATTTCACAATATTCACAAATATTCGTACATATTTTTCTTGTAGCATTTTCAGACTTTTCCTTTCTTGATTTTCGTACAAAATTGTCACTGCTCATATCTTTATCAGCTGCATCATGCGACCTTAGGTGTCTTAAAAATCGACACTTGTTTGTATACGCTTTACAGCCACAAATGTCACATTTATACATTTTCACTGCGGGAAACCGCTGATTGGACATTATATGATCTTCAATATTTTCAACCGCTATGAAGTCATTACAGAGTGTGCATTGGGCTTCGCATACTTCAGAGTTATGTGAGTGATGCTTCTTCTTATGAATGGAAAATGATTTTTGGTCAGAGATCAATGAACCGCAGCATGATACCGGTCCAAAAGTTGAGTGAACAGATTCGCTTTCTAAAATTGTTAATAAACGTTAAGTTCAATTTTCAATTATAGCATTGAGAAATAATAATAATTATCTTCTTTGAAAATATATTGGCCATTTACTAATTTGCAGTGATTTTTTGATAGGAATTGGTCTGGATGGATTAACCACAATTGAAACAGGCCTTGTTGACGGACTAATCACTTTTGAAGTCATTCGATTTGAAAATTCTCCATCCGACGTTTCCCCTATAAAAACCAAACATTAGTTGATTATAGTATAAAATAATAAGTAAAGCTTCAAAAGACAATTCAGTAAAAAAAACAAAGGTATAGAAAATTCAAAATTTCCCTGAAAGCGAGGGCCCTGAAAACTGATTTCCTAGTTAATATCACCCAAAACTGACAAGAATTGTAAAACTCATTGTTAATGAGACATTAGTCATTACATAGTTTCATACATATATTTTATACTACCATTTTTTTCTGCAGAGTCCATTAATATTTCATCGCTGACAACACTGTCAGCATTTTCAGTATTTACTTCGAAAGAGTCTTCTAATGGATCATATTTCACATCGTTATCCTCAGACTCAGAGTCAAATTCTCGATATTCTTCGAATGGTGATGTCGCACAGTTGTCAACATGGTAATCAAAGTTCAAATCAAGACTGGAGTCATCTTCCACTTCTGGTTTAAATGGATACCCCGATTTGAAGCTAATGGTCCTTGCGAATGCAGAATGTTGGTCCGATACACTTTTTAATATTTGATGGGATTCGTAAACATTTTGGAGACAGGACACACAATTTTCGCAAAAACTAACCTCATCAAAACATTTATCGCAATCAGCAGTGAATTCACAGTTTGGAAGTAGAGCCCTTGTCCAATCTTGCGCTGTTAGCCCGTAAATGGAAAATATGCCGTCCAGGATTTGCACATCTGAGATTTGTCGAGATTTATGACAGTATACAAACTTTTTACTTTTTTCATTTTCATTTGCAAAAACGTAAGAACAATTCCCGCATTTCGTGTTTATTTCTTCATATAAAGCATCCGTAAAATATCCAGTGGTACCTTCCATTTCTTGGAAATTTGAAGAAATCTTTGCTTTTGAAACAAAGAATGGTGTACACTTGTGAGCCTGCTTGTTAGTTTTAAAATGTGCTTTTTTAGATTGTTTTTTCAATTTCATTAAGTTATTGCTGATTCGAACTGAATTGGTTCTCCAAATGTCATTTTGGGTTGACGCAGGTAATTGTTTACGGCGACTGTTGTATTTTCTTTTCTTTGTGATAAATCCTATTATTGCACATTCTTCCTCAGGTTTTGCTTTTGTCAATTTTTTCTTAGCAATGCGAATTGAACTTCTTGTAGTATTTTGACTATCGAGTTTATCTTCAGTTCCGTCAACGTCATCTTCCAAATCCCAATAATTACTTGTGTTGATGTATTTTGCAATCGGTTCTTCCGGTTCATTTTTGACAGGTTCGCCAACGCTCAGGCTGCTTTCAATTATGGTATTATCATATGAAGCCTTAGAGTTTTCGGAAGCTGTGCTATTACTTTCATTTGTGTCATTGTTTGCTTTCAAAATATTTGACTGGGTAATGATTTTAGCTTCGTTTAGTTTAGCTATTCTTGATTTCCATATTAGTATTGCAGCATTAGAGCGTCTTTTTCTTCTGGCCATTATGTATAATAATTTTGTGGTGATTAGTTAAATCTCCCTTTAGTCAAAAATCTGTAACAATTAATATATATATAATTTAGAAACGTGGAATGCTTTTACATTTTTAATTTATCAAAATTATTAAATATTAAATCTATTGTAGCTATTTGAATTGAAGTAATTACAGTGGCCATTTTTGTGAAATCAAAATCCAGTAGATTTTTTAGAAAGCCGAAGACTTCAAAACACTTGATTTTCTCCTCTTGTGTCTTGTCTTTGTCGAGGTTGGAGGTTAACAGTTAATCTCCTTCTTAGTGGACAATAATATTATATCGTCAATCGTCCAAAGTCTAACATCTATCCTAAGTTGTTCACTGCAGTAATAGATTATTGGATTATCAAGGAGTTCAAAATTGAAAATTCATTAATCGATATTCAATATTTAAAGCTTGAGTTGAGAATGAAACCTTTAAAAATATTATTTATGTTGTATTGATGATTGAAGGAAGCAATAATTTTTCTATTGACATTCCCGCGTTATGATACAGGATGGTGTTTATGAATCCCTCAATACCCTAAATGAGATGATAAAATTAATTCTTTCCCAGTAAAATTCTATTTTCAAACGCCACTCCACTTTTTCACCCCAAAGGGCAAGGGCAAAGTGGTAAATAATGTGTATAATGAAAATAAACGATCATCTCATCTTTTTTTCAGTTAATTCTTTAGGATATTTCGTCTGGTTTTGAATAAACTCTGCTTTATGATGACAATTTTCTATGAAAATAAATATCGCCAGAAGTGGGGAATAATAGCATCTCATAGCTTTTGATAAGAAGAAGTCTAACGAAAAACCACAAAACATAAACCAAATATGAAGAATCGCGAGAGGGAGAAAGTTGTAATGTTAAAATAATGTAACGTTGGTCTCAAAAACCCAAGGCCTCCTCCCAAAATACAATAGCCCCATTGTTAGTAATACAATGGGGCTATTGTATTTCGGGAGGAGGCCTTTGGTTTTTGAGACCAAAGTTACAATATTTTAACTCTACACTGTAAAATGTCCTGGTTTAATCAGCTCAGTGAGGAAAAAATGGTCTCGTGGTAGTATGAATATTGCTCCTCCATGAGGAATGGGGTACGACAGGGCCACTAAAAATCCCAACGTCAAAACCAGTTCCACCAAGGGATCTCGTTGTTGGTATGCCTTCTTCAAGTATCTTTCTATAAAAATAGTATTAGAGATGAGACCAGACGTGAGCTATTAAATGGAAAAAATTCATAAAACCCTATAACTAATGATAAAGTTAATATTAACACCCCAAGCTGCCTTAAAGTGATAAAGCAATAATTATTTTTAATTCTATCTCAGATTTTTCTCAGATTAATTCAGACGATGTCAATTTCCTCTATCTTGAGGGTATCGTCAATTATAAATAAATAAATAAATAATTATCATTAGTAATAATCAAAACAAGGAATATCTAGCACCAAAAACAGTAGTTAATAGCGCTATAAATAGCAGTAAAAATTGACAAGAATAGCACTAAAAATCAACTTTTATATTCAGAAATCAGACATTTCATTACTGCTAAACACAACTGCAGCAGTAATTTTTTTTAATTAAAGTACAATATTTACACATTTTGTTAGTAATTAACTCTAAATTATGCATATTATTTCACTCAGCCGCTCCCCTTTCTTCACAGAAAATTCTTTTGTTTAAACCAATTCTGAAATATTGGGATTTATCAACTTTTTCGACCCAATTTTGATTTAATATATTTATTTTCAGTCTACATTTGATCATGCAAGCCTCTACCAAAAATTGTACTCCAGTCCAAAAGTATATAAATTTGTCCAAAAACTATTAAAATAGCACTAAAACAGCACAAAAACCCTAAAATAGTACTTGCTTTGCACTCAAGAAAAATGGTAGAAACTAGCAAAAATAGCGAAATAAAATTTAAAATTTAGCTTCTTTATGACATGAAATGAAATATGATAAACAAACGGTTTTTCGGTTTTGGTTCTTGATTTTTTGTCTAAATTCGGTTTCGGTTCCAAAAATTAAGACTGATTCGTATACAAACCCTTTGTATAGCTATTGGAACATCCAACCAATACCAAAATGTATTAGAGTTTCTCGTTAAACTAATTGGAACTGACTCTCTAGTGTCTCTAGTGATTTACTTGCAAAACTTCTTCACCATAATGCAACGCAGTATTGGCGTAAATATTGATTTGTTATTGCGTAAACTTTATTAATAAGGAAAAGATGAGCTAAAATTGAAAGTTTTTATATCCTTTCTTACTAACAGAAACTAACAGTTTCAAAGCGTCCGATGTTTCCAACACTCTTTTTAGAGGTTGATTCACAGGAGTAAGTAGCCATTTAAATTTAAATATAAGCTATTTTCGAACAACAATGGAATCTCTAGAGGGTCAAAAGACTTTGACTCGCCAAAGATGCACAAGCCACAAACGTAACCTGTAGATATCAATTGATCAACCTTTACATAGCTATATAAATACTAACAAAATACTTTCTGTTATTTCTGTTCGTATTAGACTACCTGCGTAGTAGTTACATGAATCACTCTATGTGCTATCAATTTTGTACTGTTTAGTACCTATATTATGGTGGTGTCTGATGTATTCTTTTCATAAATGTAGAATTTATTTTTCTAATAAATGTGCTCCCCGTGACCTCACAAGGGCCCTTCGAGGTTTTCTTTTGCTTTCCAAACATTATAAAAATTGAACTTTACTTCTAAACCTTCTCATTCACATAATAGGGTAATAAATAAGAAACCGTTCAGACCGTTCTTTTTAAAAGTTATAACGAAATGAGTGAAAAAAATGATGAAATCAATTCTTCTTTTACTATTACTTTACTTTATTACTATGTACTTTGTCTACAACACTCAGTGGATTTAATACCAAAAAGTACGAAATTAAAAAAATCAAATTTAAGCTAGGGCTAGCAAGAAACGGAATTGTCGATTCCATGTAGTGTCCCATGGGCAACAGATAAGAGCGATATGGTATACATTTGATACAAACTGTTACGTATTACGAATAAGATACATTGGTACTTTTACCTATAAGCGTAGGTTGTGAATGTAACATTTATTGATTTATTTACAAAGCTTGCAATGCTTACTGATAGAATCTATGAAAAAATTACTTTCTCGAACTCGAAAATGCTTTTCCTCCAATTTATTAAAAGAAACTAGTTTTGATTATCATCTTCAGGCTGAAAGGAGCAAAATAAATATTTCACATACGTACAAGCAAAATACAGTATACCATTGGTAAAAGATAATTATTGAATTACTAGATGGAATATTCCAGTTACATGAATCAATAACAAGGGGTTTATAAAATATGATAATTTAATTATTTGTAGGGTTGAGCAAGATACTTGTATCTAAAGATACAAATGTATCTGAGATAAGTATCTAAGATACATTGTGTATCTTGTAACTTACGGAAGTAAATAGGTAAAAATGCGTCTTGTATCTTGTATCTTCGCTCTTTAGGAAGACAAAGTAAATATCTAAGATAGTAAAATATCTTGAATTAGACAAGTATATTGTATCTTCTATCTTGAAACAGAATTATCTTGTTCTATACTCTGGCTGGGATAAGTGATAGGCACGATAACTGTATCTATCTGTAATAGAGGAATTTACCTAAGATAGTATTTATAAGATGCTTTAGCTTTGGAAAAGCCTTCTGACGGTGTAAAAACCTAGGTCCAGGTGTGAAAAGTATCTTGTATCTTTAGATCAATACATAAGATGAAATTATCTTGTAGCTTGTATCTAACGATAGTAAATAGGTGGAAAAGTATCTTGTATCTTGTATTCTCGGATTTTACAAAGATATAAAGTGTCTAAGATAGTAAAGTATCTTCAGCTAGACAGTATCTTGTATCTTCTATCTTAAGACAAAATATCTTGCTCAACCTTGCCTATTTGTAAATTGAGTAGTAGGTATTAAATAATCAATTATTTAATGTAATTTATAATTAATTTTTCATAATTTTTACTAGCTGAATGAAATACCATATAAATCAGTAGTATTATTTCAAATCACCGACCCTTACTCAATTATTATAATAATAAGTGAATTATGATTTGAAATAAAACTACTGATTCATTGGTATTTCATTCAGCTAGTAAAAATTATGAAAAATTAATTATAAATTATATTAAATAATTGATTATTTAATACCTACTATTCAATTTACAAATAGCTAAAATATCCTATTTTATAAAACCCTTGTTATTGATTCGTGTAACTGGAATATTCCATCTAATTCAATAATTACCCGTTACCAATAGCATACTGTATTTTCAAGCGCGTAGCCAGAATTATAATTTGGGGGGTACACACCATGGTTGTATGAGGAAATGGATTTATTGGGAGGGCAAAATCCGAATTTGAATTCACAATTACGTGTTGTGTTTGAATAATTTGAGCGAAAACTAACGTAAAATTCTTCAAATTCGCGATGAGCTCAAAATTTTTCTTTTGAAATTTTTAGGTAAAATAAACTACTATTTGAAATATTGCATGTGAGCTGGGGGTGCATGTGTACCCTGTGCACCCCCAATGGCTACACCCCTGTGTATTTTGTAAGTATGTGCAATATTTATTTTGCTTTTGTCAGCCTGAAGATGGAAGATGATAATTGAAACTTTTTTATTGTATTGAAACTTTTAATTTTATTTTTGATATTGGAACAAAAGCATTTTCGAGTTTGCGACAATAAATTGTTTTCATAATTTGCATTAGTTGTGATATCTGTATCTGAAAAAAGTTTTCATAATCTCTACATTTAATACAAATAGGTAAGTATTACCAATAAGATACATTAGTATTACCCTATTACCTAATACGCGTCGGTTGTGAATATAAAATTTATTGATTTATTGATAAAGCTTACAATGCTTACTTATTTTAGAATATTCCTTTAAACTACAGATATACGACTTAATTTTTTGTAAGTTCATGGAAATATTTCTGATGGATCAATATTTAGCTTGGAAATAAATCAAGAACAAAGTGTAGATACTTTTGTACAGAATAGTTTTTGATATATTTATATGTTTTTATCTATGAATTTCTACATTTTTACTAGTCACTAGTAACTTATTTTAAATAAATAATATATTATATAATATGTCCGTACTATTAATGATTATGCAGTTTTTAAAATATAAATATGTATGGATTTGTATATCAATAAAATAGGAGACCAAAATGTTTATACTTAAGCATGTAACATACTTTTTAGATTTGTTTATTTCACTTTAAAATTAATATACAGGGTATTGATTAAGTGACACTATGTTTTCAAAAATCTATATTTCGTGAATCAGAGCGAATTAGGATTCACGGTATATAAATAACAATCGAAAGACGATGTTTCAACAATCATTTTGATATATTCAATGGCGCATTTAGGAGGCTGAAGCCCCCCCCCCCCCCCAAATTTTTGGACTTTACACTAGATAAAATCAGATTTCTTCCAAAATAAAAAAACAAGTCTTCATGTAAATGATAAAATAGTTTGTAAATTAAATGTATATAGGATGAGATATTGATTAGTTCGTGAGGTATGAACACACGGAGATTAGGCGTTTTTAGGTTTTTTTACATAATATGTGTTTGATTGATACAAAATTAGTACATAGTACATAGTGGACCAACATTAACAAACTACACGTTAGTGGGTGTATAATAATATTCCGAGTTAGGTATTTCGCTTAAGCTGAAGCTGTGCCTTCGTTTCTTCACATGAATATTATACCAACTTGAAGTTATGATTACTGTGTAGGTCATAAAATTAAAAGTTTTAAAGAAATATGATTAAGACTATTAAAATGCAATTATATTGGAAAATGTTTGGTTTTATTTCCGTGACTGAGAACTTAAAAATTATTATAACTATTATATATTTAATTAAGTCATGATAAACTGAAAGTTAGTAAAGGTTATTGTATGAATATGGATATCAATAATAATCATAATAGGTTTCTCTTGGGCAGCATGGTGCTTCCACTTCAGTCAACCATTTTGTTAGTGTCATAGCTATTGCATTTCTAGCTTCTATCACTACTTGAGTGTCCGTGCTACTTGTAGGGCCCATTTCATAACCTTGAGATGCACCTATAATATGAATATTGCGAAATTGTCCAATTACAGTACACTTACATAACAGTATTATATTGCCTATTCAAAAAAATATTAAATTTTAAATCAACCTTCAATTAAAATGAGTTCATTCCGACATGATGTCTGATTAGGAAATAAAACACTTAAAGGATTCCAGGGATCCAACTCTCCATTGACGAAAAGCACACGAGAAGTATAAAATGTTTTCTTTGTTCCTCCGTATCTAGTCAATTGTTTTTCAACTTGATTTTGAATAAATTTTTCCGTAAATCTGAACGCAATTAAAACGAAGGAATGTTGGATTAGAAATGAAAATATTTTCAAAAATTAAATAATGTACAGCATTCAGGCAATCAAAAGCCGTTTTGTTACACACTTTTGCCTAAAAGCGCATTGACATTGACGAACTATAAACTGAACTGGAAAACTGTGTCCAAATGGCTGGATTTCATCATCAGAAGTCTGCAAACAACCTAGTTGACTGCAATACAACCAGAAGGATTGTCGGGGAGAATTCCAATCTCCGTTTGTGATAGTTGCTTCCATGCCGGTTTGTTTATATTGCTCACAGAATTTTTCTTGTGTGAAATCAATGCATTCAAAGCCAGTTATCGTATTAAATAGGTCAACAAATGACGCTAGCTTTTCAATTGGACTGTTATTTAATGTTGAATTCTGAAAGATTCCACTGCAAATATTTTCCATGGAATAGATTCCTCTTTGGCTGTTGTATTGAACAATATACGCAAAACTTTGTGCCATATATTGAAAAAAGTTGCGAATGTCTTCTTCGTTATTCAAATCCAAAGGGTCGCACAGGCTACAACAACTCAAAAATTAAAATCAAAAGTGGAGACAGAAATTAAATTGCGTTTACTTTTTATCATTAAAGTCCTGTTACTGACTTAAATAAATCTTCAACCAATTGACATGTTTCGGGGTCCTGTAATTTGTAATATGAATTTGTGTAATAGTCATGGCGTCGTCTGGTAATAGTTTTATTACAACCCAACCAAATTAATTTTTCCATATCATCAAACGCTGTTTTAACAGTGCTATAACATTCCGGACTAATGTCATAAATGACTTTTCCAACCACGTGAAAATACTCTAAAAAAGTAAATTAATCTTTCAAGTAATTTTAATAAAAACTCAGATGTACATTTTAAAAAGATTAATTACTAAAAAAAATTACCGTGGAAATCGTACACTTTATTCAGAGCAGCACTTGAAGTCCAAGCAATGTCCACCAACTGGGGATAGTCCTCTCTCATATATACAGCCAAGGCAGCAGCATATGATGTGCCAACAACAATTATTTTACTGCCCTGAAATTCAAGAATACTTAATTGTTAACAATACTTATCAATACTATCCGCCAAGGAAATTTCATTTTTTATTTCAGCCAGTTTAGAGACTTTTTAACCAACCTGCAAGTCATATTCTGCTTTGATGTATTTAATGAAATTAGTTATATCTCCAAGAACCTGCTCTGTAGTCAAATAACTCAAGCTTTCTATTTCTGTGTTTCTGGAATCAATATAGCACAATTCAAATAGTATTTCGATGGATATTTTAAAATTAACTGAGCTATCATTTCATAGTATAGCAAATTATGTAAAGGTATATTATTATTATATTTTACGGGATTGGAAAGCTTTCTCCAAAATATCTATGCTCTAGAAAGAAGGCTAGTCCGTTCAGTTCTTTACATAGTTCCATCATTAATCCTTGTTGTAGCCATATCGAATTAATTGGGGATTTATTTCCCAACAGGATGAAAACAGGGTGTTCATATTGAAAGAATTCGTCATTCCAAAAATATCTCTATAATAAAATTAACTGAAATCGAATAAAATGTTCCAAATAGAATTTTTAAATTAATATTCTAGCTATACAAAACATCCAATTAATGCAACATTGCGGATTTAAAAACCCTTAAAACTATGATAACAAAAACCAGTGGAAGAATTTATAAATAATCACCTGTGTCCAGTAATTATAATTAAGTGGATCAAAATGATCCAGACGTTGAGTTATGTAGCCCTCACGAACCGATGTGGCGTTGGATACCACATAGCCATCCGTAGGCCAAAAGGGATAAGCTAAAGAAAATGTGGCTACACTTCCTCCAACTAATCCGAGATTCCAACAGATAGAAAAATATGATAAAACTAAAACCGTTAAAAAATATTTTTCCTGTGCCATTATTTTTGTTATTGCATTGCAAATACAAATAATATCAATAATTCTTTTGGACTTTTTCAACCTTATTATAAAAAAATAAAGAAGTATTGGAAAACAATAGAACAATAGGAAATGACACTACAACTACTCTCTAGTTGACAATAATTGGGTATGCTCATTTCAGTAATGCCAAGACATCTATTTATGCTTTGTAGATACATCGATGAGGAATTCTACATAGGAATGTCATATTATTATTATAATTACAATAATTTATATAATTATGATTAAGTAAATAAATACTTTTTACTATGCATGTTTATATACAAGTGCAAGATAGTACCCACACTATTAAAGATGAAGTCATATTTTTTGGATATTTTATTAGTGTGCGTTCCATAGGAAATGTTTGTCCTTGCCATTGCTTAATGCCGGCTTAAATACTTTGCATTGCTACATAATCTGTAATGGTTTATGGATGTAACTCCGGAATTGAAATTAGGTAGTTCGATTAGTGATTAGGAAATCTAGTAAAATAAACCATAGTAAAACGGGTATAGTAAAGTGGTGGAGACATGTAGGAACTTTTTTCCCTTGGGGTAATTGC